>AYJT01076364.1:0-11665 GCA_001278415.1 Ocimum tenuiflorum
TTTGTGCATTATCTCTTCATCAGAGTAAATATTATCACCTGTAACCTCACACAGATCCACCGAAATCATGAAAACAGGTAAATGAACACTTTTCCCTATTAATACAGAAGCTCTATGATTCGCATAACTACTAATACTAAATTTATCTGTTATCCAATCATTAAAAACAATAGCTAGAAAATCACAATAGAATACATGGGAACTATGGTCAGTATGTAAGCCGCATTAGTTAATGACATAAAATTCTCAAGACTTATGGTCAGTATGTAAGATTACTCACTATGTTGATCTCCTCAAGGAGGTCACCACAAAAAATAAATCAAAAATTACATATAAAAAAAAGGAAAAAATGGTGATGTTTGGTGACCAAAGTTCGCATGCAGCCCAAAGTTGCCCTCCCTCCAACTAGATATGTGGCCCCATCTCATTGGATGCCACTTACATAATTATTATAAAAATATATTAAAATTCATAAAAAAATCTCTACAAAATGAAGTCTAACATTGATATGGTTTTACACATAACAGAAATTCTCCTTTTTCTCATTCTTTTACATCTTTTTCTGAAAATTCATTTTTTCGTCGTTATAGTTTTCATTTGCCTATTTATTATTATTATTAAGAACTTAAAATATTTCTTTTAAATTTTATTGCATGACAAAGAAACTAATATTTTATTTAAAAAGTTGGGTTGAGTGGTGGTCACTACAGTATGTAAATTCAATTAAATTGTGACGTGGAAGAAAGATAAATAAATATTTTATTAAATAATCGAGTTGGATGGTAGTCATTGTTGGTGTTTTTGAGATATTTTTTATTCTCATATGGGTATGATCATATAGGTTAAAGTGGGCATGTCAATTGTCATATATATATATATATATAGACACACAGTTTATTTCAATTGTTATCGCATCGTAACTCATATTGTATCGGAAAACTCTATCCATCAAAGTATGCTTATGCTAGATTACATGCATGGTTCGGATTGATGTGACACGTAGGTGTGATTATGATATTACAGGTTTAGTTCGGATTTTTTAATCATAAATATATTACAGTTTCTGATTTAAATATGGACTTTTTTTAAAACTTTAATTATATTTGATTTTCTTATTTAAGTATTTTGCATTAGTGTTGTCACCAAAATAGTTGGTTTTATAAATTATCTGCATCTGATCCTTTTTTTCTTTTGAAAGTAACTTAACTATCTATATGTATAGGATTGTGATCAAATGATAATGAATTTTGGTGTCATAAATAGTGCAAAATCATGGTCTTTGATTTGTGAGATCCGATGGTTATAGTTCGATTGGAAAAGATGATGATATTATTTACTTAGGGGCATATATGGTATTTGTCTTACATCTAAATAAGCCATGCATATTTCATAAATGTTGACAGATATATTATTGTTCTCTTTCTTCTTCTCTCTCTTCTAAAATAGCATAAAACTTCAAATCAATATATCTCACTCGATTTAAATCATTTTTTTGCATATCATATATCAAATCAAATGTAATTTCATAATCTTTAAAACAAGATCCATATCGTATATATATTTTTTTGAAAAAAATCTGGACAAATTGATAATGATGAACTTAGTTCTAGTAGAATGCATAATTTTCTATTATAAAACTGCATAACTCTATTCTCATAGAATGCATAACATTTTAGTATAAAACTGCATAACTCAGTTTGCATAAAATGCATAACATTCTATTATAAAACTAACTCAGTTTTTATGAAATACATAACATTCTATTATAAAAATGCATAACTGAGTTATGCAGTTTTATAATAAAACTGCATAACACTATAATAGAAATGCATAATTCAATTTTGATAAGAAAAAAAAAAATACATGCTGAGTTATCCAGTTTTGTAATAGAATGCTATGCATTTTACGAGAACTAAGTTCATCATTATCAATTTGTTCAGTTTTTTTCAAAAACTATTGTGCAATATGGATCTTGTTTTGAAGATCAAGAAAATAGCTTTAATTTAATATATGGTGTGTGAAAAAATAATTTAAGACAAATGAGGTGTAGTCATTTAAAGTTTTTTAATAATTTTGGAGGAGAGAGAAGAAAAACATTTATCAACCATGGTGTTAGATGTCAGTCTAATCAATTTACCATACTTTTTTTTTTTTTACCAAAATGTCCATCAACTGCATAACGTTGAGTGTAGATTCCGCATATCGTTAAGTATAAATTATGCATAACATATTTAAAAATGGGGGCTCATTTCTTACCGTCGATCTAATAAGATCTATGATCCATATCATATAGTATTTAAGAGAACCCTCGAGAGCTCATTTTTTTCCTCCAAAAGAATCTTCCTAAAATAAATTTGTTTTATTTATGGTAATGATCAATTATATATGACAGAATGTATTATAATAATGACAGAATGTATTATAATAATAAGAGAAGTTAATATTATTAAATGATTCTATTTTATTTATATTAAGTATATCACTTTTTTCGTTAAGGTCATTAAAAATCATAATTTAGGTCTTCATATTATAACCGTTCTAACAAAATGAATAAAGTCATGTTCCTTTAATCTATTAATTTCACATGTTTTGTTTGTTTGCTTATATTTTGTTATTTATAAAATTTGTTTTTTTCTATGTAATACAGTTATCATGTCACATCTGCATCCGTAGAAAATATCATGTTGTTATGTATATATTATATAATCTATTTGCTTATTTCATATTGGATGTACAATTCACAAATTTTTTTAACAACCAATCAGTTCTCGTACAAATTGTTCATCATGAACAATGAATATCCATTAAAAAATTATTGAATATGCCGCCATTATTCCGATTGATTAAAGATATCAATTCAGGAAGATCAAAGTTGGCTATTCAAGTTAGATTGGTTCGTTTATTTCCAGATCCAGACTTCAATAACGAAAATGCAATATACAACTATGAATGTATTTTGCACGACCGGATGATACTTTTTCTAATTAAGATTTTAAAAATACAATATACGTATAATACACTTATTATTTATTATTTTTATATGTAATTAATTATGTTCTTTTTGCTTAATTTTACTGTGTGGGGTGATCGTATCCAAGCTACCATAAAGTGAAACTTTTTTAATAATTTTGAGAATATTATGACAGAAAGCAATGTTGATACTCTGAAAATTTTCATTGTTTGTTACAACAAATCAAAATATAGGAGAACTGAATCGAAATTCAGAACAATATTTTCATGATAAGCTTGATTCTTCAGAAATTTTTGATTATGCATTTCCAAACTATATGTTTAAAGTCAAAACTTCCAAGAAGTTCAATCTATCAGCAACACGGAGCATTCCATGTTTGGTTAGTTATTTTTTCTTTTAAAGTCATAAAATATTTGAATAAAATTTTTTAACGATATAATAGTCGTATATGTAACTTGTCATTTTTGGTTATCTATTTTATGCAGATGTTACCGGGAAAATAATATTTACGTATGAGCCAAAAATTCAAAAACATGACAGATTTCAAACACAAATTATTGATGTTATTATACAAGATACAGAGTAATATATTTACATATTGTTGTAATATAGTTACGTTTAAATTATAATAAAATTTTAATTATATTAATAATTTCAATTATTTGTTATCTTTTTAGCATACTTTTTGAAAAGGAAATACGTTATTCTGCACACTCTGGGATCAACATGCGAAGTATCTTATCAGTATTATTTCTAACCATACTATTAGATATTGTAATAAAATGTATAAAACTATCATTAAGTGTCCATATTTTGAATCGTTAATACATATGGACTAATATTACATACATATTTAATATAAATTTTGGTGACCCACCATTATTATGAGTTACATAATATACTTAAAATATAGAACATTTATATTATAAAGTTATAAAATTCTATTAACGTGATTTATTCAACTAATACTATCACATGGATCAAATTATTTTATTATGAAAGATTCGATTTAATTTTAGTGTTAGTGGTATATGTTAGCAATAAATTAAAGTGCCTCCAAATATACTTATAATGAATACATGTTGCTATATTAATTATATTAGCTTACATAAGATATATTTTGTTTAATATATTTGTAAAAATATTTAACAATTTTAAACATTTTTTGGTTTTTATGTATCCGCATAATGTAGTAATAAAAAAGTAAATAACTCAAGTAATCGAAGGCAAATAATCAATATTCTCTACTAAAAATCAAAATATAATTTCCTCACGTTTAGTAAGAATTATACATACGAAAACAAATTATTCACTCAAATCATGAAAATTGATTATCATATCAACGTTAAGTTTTCTTCAATTTCATTAAAATTTTAAAAAATTAAGAACTTCCATGCAAATTTTCAATTTCTTTATATGGTGTCTATATATAGTGGGTATGAATAAAAGATAAACCACACACATACATATCTTTTTTATACTATCATTTGACACCCACTCTCTTTGTTTCCTCAATATCAAATTATTCTTAAGAATGACATAATTTAAAAAAAAGAATGGCATCAGTTTACTCATTGATAAAATGGATAAATGTTAAGGAATTGATAAAACCTCAATTGATATCGAAGCTTTGTATTGTATGTAGCTATACATTACTGACTTTTGATAACCAATTCGTTCTACAATCGAATGAATTCATATGTCATGATAGAAAACGGCGATCAAATTCATGGTATCATAAGGTTGACTGACTATCTCAGATTCAATTTGACACTTTAGGAGGGACCACATGTGACGCTTCGATATGTTGCCATTGATGATAATGATATGAGATTGAGAACTACCAATAGTCCATATAGATTCACAACTTCATCAAAGACTCGCATGCACATGATTGGAGATGCCAATTTTTCATATTTTCATTTTGATTTCATTCCTCTATTAAATACCACTGAAACAATGAAGAATGGTGAATCGAAAATGATTGGTATGTTATACTATTAAAATTTATTGTTACTTTTCACATTATTTTATGGAGAATTATCATTTTAGAACCCAAAAGATGATTTATTTGTCGATTCAGTACCGAAAGATTAATTATCAATTGGGGACTCGAAAGATTACCAAGTTTCTTGATTTAGAACCCCAAAATTCGTAAGTTTCTCAATTCAGGACGTCAATATTTTTTGGTGTTAGTAAGCCATCCAACGAAAGATGACATAACCATTATATACTGTGAAGATGACATAACCATTATATACTGTTAGTAAGATCAGTTCTACACTAATCAATTGTACTAACGGTGTTTGACATCAATCAAAATACAAATATTTATAATATTATTCAAAATTGTTTATATTTTTCCCATGTATAACTCCATGGAGTCGTTTACCTTAATTGAAATTATAAAAATTTTCACTTTTAAAATTATTTTTTAAGGTTTTCAACATTTTAATAAAAAAATCAAATCATGTATGATATAATGATTTTTTATATCTTTAAAACATAACATTAGCAGGTTTTTATTAAATAAAATCCAATTTTATTCCACTAATTAATGTTCTTATACATGTATATTTAGCTTATTGAAAAGTATCTAAAAATTGTAGGTGGAGTTCAACTATCTTCAATTTTTTACGTCAGTAAGATTATAATAAATGATACAAGAGTGTAAGAAATTACTGAATCAAAAAACAAGCAATTACTTTAATTCTTTAGATATAAAATATAAACATATGATTTATAATTATTTCTACACATCTTGATAATGTAATCATATTACTATCATAATATTATAAACAAATATTTTATGTTAGACTTCGAGAACAAGTTGACCTTGATGGTATTTGGTTGTCCAAATCATCAACAACATCCAACTCTGATATTCATGATGACATAACGAGTGACAATTGCAAGTTGATCGAAATCAAAACATTTGCAAAAGTCGTCGACTTAAATTTTTAATTTATTGGATCATAAATTTAACTTCATACATCTTGTATAATTGTTCAACTTATTTATAACAAGTTGGCATTGTTAGTCTAGTTGCAAAAATCGAGTTAATAGAACTTGATGTCACATCGTATTTTTTTTGTCATGCATGAGATGTTCGCGGAAGTTGAAGAGGATTGACAACAATATTACTTGTGTTAGTTGTAAGATAACATAACAGACATAAGCGGAAGTCTGAAATATAAACTTTTAGTTTTCGTAACGGATAAAAGTGGCGTTAGTGTCAAAGTTTTAAGGTGGAACAGAATATTTGTTCAACTGATAGGGATGTCAGCATCAGATCTAAATACAAAATTTGAGTAAATTTAAATACAAAAAATTAAATTTGTAAACAGACACACACGTATATTTATGATGCAAGCACTTTTTCAGCATTTGTTTCCGTTAACAATTATTTTATCCTAACAAAACAAAAACGGATGTAGTGAAGAAAGGGGTTGGAATTCCAGTTGAGATATAATCATCAGTAAATAAAGAACTTATATTAAAAGTTCAAGGTAATGAGATTTATGACCAAACGAGACAATTCAATATGGTTGCTATGAATATTAATCGTCAGGTAATATCAAAATACACTGAAAACAATGAAGCATCAAATGAGGTATGATTTAGACATACAGAAACATATTTTTATGCATATTTTAAATTAATATATCCTGTAAAAATTATTACTTATGTTGTTTTTTAAATGCTTTTCATGTTGCCAAGGACGAAGAACTCGATTTATCATTCATTCTAGTAAGTTTTGATTTTGTGGATGAGGAAGGATCTTTGTTTTTGAACCCATTAACATGCTCAACATATACAACACCGCTGGAGAAAAAAATGATGGGTTGGAGTCGTTGAAGAGAAACTTTTATCGATGAATTTTCAATCTCATTCAAAAAAGGCCAAAAATTAGCAATGAAACTGAAAAAATTATACTTTTAGAATCGGTATCATGTACTTATATGTTTTCAATAATACTTTCAATGTATCCAGAACAATAATTTTTAATAACACGATGCTTAATAAACATGTTTGTTTTAATTTTTCTATTCCAAAATACTTATACATATATAATTATATGCATAAAAATATAGAAAATTTTTATAAAGGCCGCGTATCCCGTGGACAACACACTAGTGATTATTTAAATCGACAGAACTCAAAAATAGTTAGTCAAGGTGCATATGAATAATAAGTAAATTTACATTCAAACCAACAGTTGTTTTTCACTGTTTTTCAATGTATCCATCTATATTATTATTTTAATGAAATTAAAATGAATAGTATGTTTTTCTCCCGTTAAAGAAGTATATATATTATTATTTTAGCGAAATTGAAAAGTATAACATATATATATATATATATATGTTTTTTTTTTTCAGTTGAAGAACCATAAGGATATAAATGGTATAATTTGTTTAACTACGAATAGTCAATTTCCTGAACTAAGAATTTAAGTTTGCCTCATAAGGTTGATATGCGGAAACGATGGAGAGAAAGTTATAAAGCGATGACTTAATCTGCAAATGAAGTTATTTAAAAATTATAATTGTTCCTTCATGGCAGCAATGCACATAAACTAAGGAAAATGAACTTAATTACGTAAATGAATGCACTCACATATTGCCCCTTTCTTGCAACCGCCCAGCACAAATTTGCTTCTAGTTGAAGTTTCACTTTCCCCCACTGGAATATTAAGTGTGTTGATTTTGCATTATATTAGCCGTAATTTTTTTTACCGGAAAATATTGAATAATATCCTAAATTATTCATTTTTTTTCAAATATAATACAAACTTTCTAAAATTTTAGATAAATGTATAAACTATCACAAATTATTTAAATACATGATGATTTATAGTTTTAGCATAAAAAACTGAGTCAACACATTGTATTTGAAATTGTTCAAGATTAATTTCCTTTGACCGTGCTATAAATTAAGAATGCATCAAATTGACTCAAAATTTTCAATTCTAGACACATTAATCTTACATTTGAACAATTTCTTATAGTTTGTACATCAATATAAAATTTCTAATAATTTGTATTATTTAAAAAACGTATAATTTAGAACATATTTAAAATTCCCCCTTTTTATTTGATATTAGCCATATTCTATAAGTTTGTATTTCCACTCCACAAATCGCTGCCAGTTAAATATTTGAAGTAATTATCGATTTTTATTGTTGGATGACTAGTTAAAATATATACAATATGAATCTCATTACACTTTCATGTTAGCATTTCATATTACACTTCAAGTTTTTATTAATTTTATTCTTAATTTTAATTTTCATATGTTTTAGTTTTATTTTACGATCATTAATACAAGCCAATTGAATTTATATGTAAAAAGTTACAACGCATTTATACTAATATATAATATTGATGATTTAGGATTTATTTGCAATTTTTGTGAAGGATTTTGTAGATAGAATTGCAATTGTAGAAAGAGAGTTTGGGTAATTATTTTTCCTTTATTTCATTTGGTTGCACTGCTGCAACTTAAGAGGCCCAAACAGGAGAAATTGGATCATTATGAGAATAAACAAGATGGGCTTCACATAAATATCCCTCCCAGTTCTATATCATTCAAACTAAAGATTTGTTCGGATGCAACTCACTCGCTCTTAATTGCTAGGGTTTCTGTTTATCCCTCCCTTTCTGCCTGCTCTCCATTCATCTGATCCTTCCTAACTGTTAATGATTTTAATCCTTCGGTTTTCAATTGAGTTTTCGCTAGTCTGATTGGACAGAAGGATGCCACCAAGATCCACGAAGAAAACTCCGCCGGGTCCGGGGAGCAAGAGAGCTCTGCGGGGGCGGGCGGCTGCTGCAGCGGCCAATTCGCAGCCCCAAGCCCCACCTGAGGAGCCAAACGCGAAATCGGAAGATGTTGATGTTGCGGAGGAAATAAGGCCGCCGGTTGCGGTGCGGAAGGAGACGGAGCAGGAGGAGACGGTCTGTGCTGAGGAGAAAGTGGCGCTACAAAGCGATTATAATTCTGTAAAGAGTAAGCGATGTCCTCTATTCTTGAGAATTTGTTTCGATTTCTTTGATGGTTCAATGGAGTTATTGGAGTACTACTATTATGGTTGTGGTCCAAATTAGTTCACTTTCCTTTGGTTGTGTGACTTTCCTGTTTTTATCTGGCAGAGGATGAAGATGCTAAAGAGTCCATAGATGAATATGAGAAAGGTGAGCGGTTAGACTTGGAGGATAATGATCCTGAATATGAACCCGAAGAGTTTGGAGGTGTAGATTATGATGAGAAGGAGATTGAGGAAGATCCTCACGAAGAGGTTGGTGAAGTGGAGGAAGATCCTGAAGAATTGGATGTTGGTGAAGAGGAGGGTGATGTGGTTGAGGAGGAAATGGATAGCATCCATGAAGAACTCCAACACGAGGAAGATGATGAGCATTTAGGGGAGGAGCAAGCTAACATGGTTTATGCAGGAGAGGAAGAAGACCATCATGAAGTATTCAAAGAGAGACGTAAGCGGAAGGAATTTGAGATTTTTGTTGGGGGATTGGATAAGGATGCCACTGAGGCTGATCTCAGAAAAGTTTTCAGCGATGTTGGTGACGTTACTGAAGTCAGACTTATGATGAATCCACAAACAAAGAAGAATAAGGGTTTTGCATTCTTGCGCTTTGCAACAGTTGAACAAGCAAAACGAGCTTGTGCTGATCTGAAAAACCCAGTGGTACTTACCTTAGTTATATGGCTGCCAAAAACTAGTTATTTTTCTCCATAATGTTCCACACTTATTATTGACAACCCAAATTTCAGGTTTGTGGTAAGCAGTGTGGTGTGACACCCAGCCAGGACAGCGACACCCTGTTTTTAGGTAACATATGCAGGTCATGGACAAAGGAAGCTGTAAGTAGATTGGTTTCTTTGATCAGCACTCAACAGTAAACATTAGATTGATGTAGTTTCACAATTGATCCTGACTGCTGTATAATTTGCTTCCAGTTAAAAGAAAAGTTAAAGCATTATGGCCTTGATAATATTGAAGATTTAACACTGGTTGAAGATAGTAACAGTGTGGGAATGAATCGAGGTTTTGCCTTCTTAGAGTTCTCCTCCAGATCTGATGCTATGGATGCTTTTAAGCGTCTTCAGAAGAGGGATGTTATGTTTGGAGTTGACAGGCCAGCTAAGGTTTCCTTTGCAGATTCCTTCATTGACCCTGGTGATGAGATCATGGCCCAGGTACACAACCTGACCAGTTTGGTTATTCATTCAAGGTTCAGTTTGCTGTTGTGCATGAATTTCTATTCGAAGTTTGGCTGAATTGTGGATTTTGTATATTCTCCAAGCATCTTGGATTCATCATGATGTTTTCACTTAAATATTATTTCTTGCATATGCACTCTTTGAATGATTTCCATGGTCTATTGACTTGGGTGGTACAGTTTAGTTGACAAAATTGCAAGGGGACTAGCAGTTGAATTTCATAATATATTGGGGTTTATGTGTTTTAGATACTTTAATATCTTTTTTTTGTTACATTAGCTCTTTGGATTATTAATCTCATGCACTTCATTTAGGTCAAGACTGTGTTTGTGGATGGTCTTTCTGCTTCTTGGGATGAAGAACATGTCAAGAAACTTCTCAACAAATATGGGGTGATAGAGAAAGTTGAGCTTGCCCGTAATATGCCATCTGCTAGGAGAAAGGATTTTGGTTTTGTCACATTTGATACCCATGATTCTGCTGTAATTTGCGCTAAAAGCATCAACAATGAGGAATTGGGCGAAGGAGATAGCAAGGTGCTTCTCAGATTAAGATGATGTTTTTTGTCCTATATTTTGTCAGGCTGTATTAAATAGTGGTATGTTTCAGGCCAAAGTCAGGGCCCGATTGTCAAGACCGCTGCAAAGAGGCAAGGGAAAACATGTTGCTAGAGGAGATATCCGGCCTGCCCGTGGGACAATTCGAAGTACTAGGAGTTCATGGAGCCGCCCAGCACCGCGTGGTATCCCTGTTCATGCCCCAAGAGTCACACCTCGTCTTCCTCCCATTGTTGATCGTAGTTTCAAAAGGCCTGTTGCCTTTCGAGATCGGAGACCAGTAACAGCAGTTCCCCCAAGGGCAAGGCCTGTTGCTCCCTTACCGAGGTCCTATGATAAGAGGCCACCTGGTATTGATTACACTTTAATTTGTTAGGCTTTCTCTTTTCTGCAACATAGCCTAATAGTCTTATATGCAGTTCCATCATACCCCAAGAGTGCGATGAGGAGGGATTATGGTCATACTCATAGGGAGGAGCTTCACTCCAGAAGTAGAGCTGCTATGGACTACAGTTCTAGATCAACATCAGATAGACGCCCACCCTACAGAGACGATTACCCTTGTCCATCTGGTTACCCCGATTTAGCTAGAGGCCATGCAACAAGATCTACTGGAAGAAGACCTTATGTTGATGATGGCTATAATGAAAGATATGAAAGGGCACCTCCATCTTACCACGAGGGGCGTGGGCGTGAGTTTGATTCTATATCTGGGACCAAACGTCCATATACTGCTGTGGTAATTTCTGGACTAGCTATGATGTTATGTTTAGATATCTTCTCTTGTACTGCGCTCAACTTGCAACATTGAGATTGACATTGATTTTATGTGGAAAGGACGACATTCCTCCACGCTATTCTGAGGCGGGTATGCGCCACTCTCGTGCTCGTTTCG
>AYJT01076368.1:0-16854 GCA_001278415.1 Ocimum tenuiflorum
AGTTGGTGGCCCCTTTTTTCCAATCGCTGAAACGGACCGGAATCACAGTCGCCGGCGCCGAGGAATTGGTGTTCCTCGGCCCATAATTGTTGAGGTATCGTTCAATTCGATACATTAGAGACTGATCACTAGTGTTGATTGTTTTTTTGGGGCAATGGAATTCATTATATTTATTTATGATTATTGAACAATAGAAAGTGGGCGAATTCCCCTGCCGACTATGAAGCTCAGATTGAACAATTATGATGGTCATGATTACAAATTTATGGGATTCTGAGTTGATATCAATCAAGTGCCAGATGTGAGGATAGGAACACTCTAAATTTGCTTAATTATGACCACTTTATGCTTTTATTTTTCTTTTCTAGCTTAATATAATATTGGTTAGATTGTATGATGAGCAGCTGCTTGTATTGTATGTGCATTGGCTTTTCAACTCTCTTGATGAGTGTGTGTTTCACTTTTGCTATGTCACAACATTTCTTTTGTAGAATAATGGACATGGACTGGACTCTCAAACTGTTCCTTTTCAGCAAAACGACTGCAAATGGGAAATAAATCGGATAGAAAATTTCTTTTATATTTCTACATTAAGTCAGATTCCTCACCTAATAATCTATATATTAAGTAAAAAAAATCTCCATTGGCCATTTTGCAGCACTGATTGCCTCCTCCCCTCAGGCAAATTACATAACTGAATTTGAGCATGCATGGGGGCGCCAATATTGGACAAGGAAGGATGATATTTTTATGATACATGCATGCGTACAAACTGTCCAACACTTAAGAGACAAACATTAAGCAAATATATAATGTAAATAAATGAGAACATGGATATCTAACTGGCTAATCGATCATGTGCTACATTACATTCTGGATGATGTAGATATACATAGGAAGAAATATATGATCAGAAAGAGGTGTAACAGTCGTGTTCGGATGAGTTGGAATCGTCGCAAGGGGTGTGGTTGTGTCTGCCTTCGTAGGTTGTAATCACCATCCTGCAATCCTCGGACAGCCGCTCCACCCTCTTCTTCACTCTACAATTGCTGTGTGTGCATCTGTAATAGCTTCTGCAACCATCACACCCATCCACCATTAACATATATAACTCTTTCTATTTTTTCATTTTGTTCTTATTTTACAATCATTTTCTTTTCAACATCTACTCACGTGTTCAACAGAATCTCATTGCTTCAATTTATTTCAACAACTTTTGTAATTTTCAGGTTAAAAGTATATATGTATAGTCGTGTATGATCATAACCTGAAAGAAAAATAATACTGAAACTACCGACCTAAGGCCGAAAATATTATTTTCTAAAAATTTGCAATGGTTAATCACTGCAAGAATAATTATGCAGTCCTAATACAATAAAAGAAAGCGGGAAAACAAAAAGAATCAGAATATTTTATTTTTCTTCCCGCAGTGACCCAATGAGTAGTAAATATGTGATTTCAGTAAAGGCTTTGGCTACATCTCATGTTCTACAATTATGCACGTGATGTGCGTTAAATATTATATTCTCTTATCGGACATGCACATAGCTTGAAATTATGTTGCAATGAAGTAAAATGTGAGTTGTATGCAGCAACTGAAATGGTGATTAGCTTAGAATTGTTATCTTAATTATTGAGATCTCTCATGTCTAATATATATATATATAGAGTCTGGAATCATGAATCCGTAGAACTTTTAGAATGCAAGTAAGATAGAGAAGATATAAGAACGCATTTGTTGAAAATATATATCTGATTGAAAGCTTGAAACATATATTACAGAATATTTTTCTGAATAAAATTAAAGCAAGTTGTGTATAAAATATTGCTCTATTCCAGGCATACGACATCCTTAGCTGAGACGATGCAGACCTTCAGAATGTTATAGTCATCGTAATTTGTGTTCCATTGACTTGTTCGTATATACCAGAATGACATTACATTCGGAATCAAAGTTTTCTAGGCCTACCCAAATTGCAAAATATTGCATTAGTTGTGATGAATGCACAAGGATTAAGTCATTGCCAAGCCACTAATTTAATAAGGAATTAAGTTAAAAGAGTAAAAAAAAAGGAAATTAATTTGCTAACTAAGATTAAACCATTGAGAAGCCACTGATTAAGAAATTAATAGACTGTTTTCAAGTTATGATTAATGCCCGGTAAGGCTTCTGGTGTATACACAATATTTTATCTTTGTTCGATTCTCGAATGAGATAAAGTGTGGTATATATACTAATTAATTATTGGGTAATTCGCTACTCTTGATTTGTCCGTATATATATTGAGATTAAGTGTTCCATAAATGAACTCTAATTGGGGATGAGAGAGTAGTGAAGTGTGGTGGTGTGTACCTAGGATGAAGGCTGTTCTTGACAACTTTCTGACCGTATTTCCTCCATTTGTAGCCATCGTCAAGAACATCCACGTCGCTCCTTGTCTGAAAACAAAATCTTGGCTCCCTCAGCTTTCTTCTTATCTTCGCCTTGTTCTTGTCCGCCGAACTACTCCTCCACCTGCAACAATTTCGATTTTATCTCTCTCAGATTTGACTACAGTACCCTTAGTGGAATTCTAGTACTGTCCCATTATTCATCTCAATATATATAGGACTCCACAACAGTTCATCACACTTTCATACACGCAAGAAGAAGAAGCCTTTTTTGTTCCCCACTTTGGAGATCTTTTTGCAAACGGAAAGCTCCCACAAAAGCTATTCCTCAACCGTGAATATAATAGATCTCTAGGGTTTGCTCATCATCATCCTTGATGCACTGAAAGAGGTGAAAATTAAACAGGAAAAAAGGAGGAAATTATGATACGTACCATGAATTGCCAGCGTCGTTGGCGCTACCACTGCAGTTTTCGTCATTTACAGCCTTATTAGGATCCACTCCTCCTACCTACACTTATAATAAGAAGATGATAAATAACAAATAAAATAAAATAAAAACAGGCAGCATCTTGGAAATGAAGCAAGCATGAGCAGATGCAGAAGCTCAATCATGGTCACACCAATAATAGGAAGAAAGATTTCAAATCCACAATGAGTAGGAAAACCCAATGAAGAAACAATAAAAGGATAGAGAGAGAGAGAGAGAGAGAGAGAGAGTGAGCAACTACTACTACCTGGTCGTTATTCCATGAAGGTCTGTTGACAAGGTCAGCATGATTAAACCCTAAGGAAGCATTATTATTATTATTGTTGTTGCTGGCGGTGGTTGGCTTGGCGGCGATGGGAGGCGGCGCCACCAGAAAGCTCAAAACGGGGTTATGATCTTCGAACTGTACAAACCCCATTTCTTGGTGAGGAGGAGGAGCCGAGAAAGAAATCTGCAGATGGTGATCATAAATGGGAGGCGGCAGCCCTCTTTCCCCTTCCATTATCTCTCTCAACCTGCCTCCTTAATTATTTCAAACTAATCTTTGATGATCAATTCAACTAACTCAACTTTTCTTCCTCTTTCTCTCTCTGCCTCCCTCTCCACACTATCCTGCCTCTTTGTATCTTTTCCTAGTTAGTGGATGTAGGATATTATTATCGCTACTACTATTGCATGTTTTATACATTCTCCACATATTTTACTACCGTATCACTACTACCCACGTGTACTAAATTAAAGTTCTAATACTTAATTCTTTTATAAAAAAAATTGATTTAAGTTTATTCTGTGGATTTTTTTTCTGACACAAAATAAGTAATTATTGATGATATCACTTCGTTTCTTAATAGCATGCTCTCTGTACACATTAATCCAATACCGAAAAAACCTTACAAATGATAGAATCAAATAATTGAGACATATTTGAGATAGTGGGTATAGTTCTGAATAAAATTGGAAAAATAAAATATATATTAAGTCTAGGATAAATGATAAAGTAATTGGAGGGGGTGTAAATTTTAATTTGGTCAACTAGTAAACGCTGGATGGAATATTGAGTGTGAAAATTCAAGATTATACATGATCGTGTTTCTCTTCTCTTCTACTTAGGTTGGTTGTCTGGATTCTACAAAGAATAATTTCGTGACTGACACCTTCTCTCTATCTAGCTACTTTATCTCTCTTCACGCTTCAACTTGAGAAATATTCTCAACAGACATTATAGGATGAGGGGATTGGCTTGTTTCTTTAAAGATTAATCATCCTTTAGCTAAGTAATTAATTACACCATTGATTTAACTCATAATTCATATATTTCCAAATAATAAAGGGAAAAAACTGAGGATATATATATGATGATGGTGAAGGCAGTTAGCCAACGACAACTTTTTATAAAAAATAAAAATAAAAAAAATCTTGAAAAACAAATTATCGTGGATCTATCTAGCTTCGATTTGGTGAAATGAAATAGTTATTAACTGATCATCGTAAATGTAGTAGAAAGATGTGCGTAAATATGTTGATCATATTAGATTTAGTGAGCTAGATCCTCTACTCTCATATTGTGTTGTATCTTGTATTATATTGATTTTTACCAATTTTTATTTTTTAAAATTTTAATCTGCACTTGTGCTTTATATTTATATTTTACAATTATTCTTTGAGTTGAATCTTTTAGGATTACTCAGTGGGATTGATTCCACCCGTTAAGAGTTTATAATATATTTAGTACTTAATTTTTATTTTTAGTAATATTTTGTATTTAAATAATGGAACATATTATTAATTCTTATTTGATATGATGGAATTAATATAGTAATTGTAAATATTAACTTCAAAGAAATAGAAGTTAAAATTTAAGATTTTCATAAAATTAATAATTTTAATAAAGTAGCATATGATGTAGCGTAATGTGTAGGGGTATGGCACAAAAACCATAGATTTAGGATTGTGGATTCCCTCCTAAACATTACATAACTACAATTCAATTCAATAGACATATGTAGACGAACTCTATCCTAATTCAAAGTATAATTTTAGTATCCCTGTAAACGTACACAAGTTTCTGTCTAAATAATGTAACATTATTTTGTACATGATATCAACACTTTTAATTTAATGCATGTTAGTAGTCTCTCACTCAAAAACTAGGTATAAATATAATATAAAAAACCAATATAATACGCATGTACTCCGTACAATAGGAGATAACGGTGTGAAAATTATGAAAGTTCTAGGGTATATGACTTCATATAAGCAAATGCATTCGAACGAACTTTCAGATAGTGTAGGATATATTATAGAATTTTTATATTTTTCACTCGAATATTTCCTTGAAGATATATCTGTTAATAATTTCATTTGTAAATTATGTGAGAACGGATCAAATAAAAACTCATCAATGTATGAAATGAGAAAGTGCATAACTTTCTTGTATATATAACAATACTCTAAATTACATTACAATTTTATGAGGATCTCTTAACGCATTTTAATTTGGTATTTTGTATTTTAAATAAATTATCAAGTATGTGCCCATTAATTAATATAATAAATTAAGGATGATGAAAAATCCAAAGCGCTATAGAATATTAATGATGATGATGATGATTTCGACAGCATATCTACCATGATGGTATTACGATTATATAGCTTAATCAACAAAATAAACTGGATAAATAAAACCTGCCAACAGGTTATGATCTACCTATTTGAAAATCTAATGTGGATGCACATTATTGAAAGGAATAGCAGAGTCAGATTCGAGAAACATTTTGTAAATTAAGTCAACATTTGTATTATTTGGAATATATGTGGTGCCTTGTGTATCGAAAATCAATTACAGATGGAAATTATTTCAATATTCTAGAAATCATCCTAATAATTCAGGCGTACCCACCCAATACTGTAGGAGAAGTGGCCCCTTACAATCATCATTCTTTTTGCTGCACTCTGAACATCAATTTAATACAACCATAATATGTGCACTTCATTTCAGACAAGGAAAAATCATTTTAAAACAAAATAAACTCGGGACAGAAATTGCAAACATAATTTGTCCATAAGCATGTATCATTAATACAATTAGCTCCGTAAATAACTCTATTCATATATAATCACTTTGTTTTTCTAACATTTCCCTTTCACTTGCAAGTTGCAAGATGTATCCCATATTGGCAAGAAAATAAATTTTAAAACAAATTTAAACAGTTTAAGGAAATATATAATTTCAACCACGTTTTCCACCCTTGTACATTCAGATCCTCGTATTTGCATATGTTATTCATATTGTAATATAAATGTATGTATATTATATATATATATATATTGTCGCAAACGGCACAACACCCGTTGTGCGGAATGCACCTTAAAAAAATTCAAATTCGATGCAATATTCCCCACCGCCAATTTAATATACAACTTAATTTTTTTTAGAAGGGGACAATTTAATGCAAATTAATCCGCAAACTTCGGAAATCACGAGGACGTCACGTGATAACTTGCGCCACAAGATTTATATTTTTTGGTGAAAACATTTCTTTAATTGGAGAGTGATGAGAGATCATGTTTCGATCCAAGTCTCTTGTTCTTATAGAAAGAGAGATATTATAAGGCGATACTGAACTTATAACGAAATGAAAATTTAATGGCACCGTGTAAATGATTGAGGCGGATTTAAATAATTTAATTTTACTAACTCAAATACATTCCCGTCTTGAATTCTAAATCCAAACTCATATTCGATCTGAATCCACCTAAATGATTTAAGCAATCGAACATGAGACATCCTCAAACTTAATTATCCTAATTCAAATCGAAACCGCGTAACAATTAGAAGAAACACTGCAAGGGGTACATGAATGATAAAACTAGAATAGGAGAGATCTATAGTACATGGTTTTCTTCGGTTCGTTGATCCTTCAGTTAGTTCCCATTCTCAATACGCATCGAATTTTAGATTGAAAATTATTCTGAGCTCCAACAATTTTTACTTAATTTGGTGAAATAATGAATGTACGTGTCAACAATTGAATATGCACGTTTTCGGCGATTGGAAATGGTAAAACCTTTCGGCCGATCCATAACATTTTCTCTTGACAATAAAATAATGATAATTACACATTTTCTTGATAACGGAATATATCGTGTGGGTCTTCCTTCACGTACATACAAATTTACAAATTTTTGTGTCTGAAAATGATTATAGTTAGATTTGTCTTTTTATTTTCATATTCACAAACTTAACTTTATTAATAAAGGTCTCACTAGATATAATATTGCATGTGTGAGATATATACATCCTCATCCTGTCTGGTCCAAGGAAAATTGAACTATTCTCTTCTAATAAAATTAGTGAGATAAAGCTCGTGAAACTTTCGCGCCATTCCCCTTGACTGAGTGATGACACACTCGTGTACAAGGCCATGGATTTTCCATTATGCATTTTTGATTACATAAAAAATTATTATAATTTATGTTTATTTTTTAATTTTAATTTTTCATACTTTACTTAGTTTTACGTATATTATATTTGTTTATTAGATTTAGTTAAAATATATAATTGTTTTTAGAATATCATTTAAAAAACTAATTTATAATAATTAAAAAAATATTATGGAGTCTAATCTAAATTTAATAAAATAAAATTGAAAAAAATATATTAACTGAAGCATAATAAAAGTTTGATATGTGACATAAAAATATAGCAAAACAATCCATATCCCCATAGAAAGAGCATAATGAATCCCCTATTACACAATGCTATAACAAATTGTATTACACTATATAGATTCTTAACATGTGTATTAATAAAGAGTAATAAATTAAGACCAATTTTTTTCTTATCGCGAACATGAATGATGATTTGTACACGTGTAATGTAACACAATACGTAGCACAATTATGTAATAAGGTATTCCAGAAAGAGCAGCATTCTCGATGATATATTAATGAAAACATTCTTTAATTGCCATTTGTTGTACGCGTGTTTGAAAGGCGATTTAAAAAATATATATATTTATATATAGAAGCATGTAGTGGGGTCCAAGAAAGTTTCCATCCATGTCGAATATTGTCCGCGGCATATTAGATGAAAAACATGATATGATATATTTAATTAATATATATAGGTTTTGAGCAAATAATAAAGTTTTGATTGGTGCGATAAATAATATAAGATTATGACCGAATATTTACTCGATCCAACGGTCAAGATTAAAACACATAATTGCATTTTTTCTCCTTCGAAAATAGACGACGAGTATTTATGATGGATTATGTTTTTTCATTCTTCTTTCTTCTATCTCTTCTAAAATTTCATAAAACTTTAAATTAATATCTCACTCGATTTAAATTATTTTTTCGTGTACCACGCACCAAATTAAAGGAAATTTCATGATTTTTCGGACGAAATCCTAATTACATATGTTTACTTGAAAAAATCAGACAAAAAATATGAATTTGTAAAAACGACATAATTTTAAACAAAATTGCATTTCAAGACTTATTGTGAATGCAGTTTTTAGACTTACGTTAATGCATTTTTGACACTTACGTAAATGCATTTTGAGACTTATGTAAATTCATTTACGTACGAGACTTATGTAAATGCATTTGAAGACTTGTGATAAAATGTATCTGACGTGATTACCCACATCCCATGGTAAAGATACTTACTTACCAACCGTGCAACAAATAGTATTAATTAGCATATTACTTTACCCCCATAAGGGCAGTTGTAGTGGTAGGTTCAAGTAGCAAGTTTAATGGTTGGAAGCTAGGTTCACCCATTAGAAGCGAATAAGTTAGCAAAAATTTTTGAATCTCACTCCTTATATTTAAACTTGGGTTCTGATTATGTTAGTAGATCATGTTGTCTGCCACAATCAATTTTTATCCATTTTTTTTTATCAAGATTAATTTCTCCATGATGCAAATAAAGTGCATCCCTCTATATTTACAAATTATCCTTATTAATATAATTTGATGTTGTGTTATTTTAATTTATATTGTTTATTAATGTAATTTAAATTTTTCATTATTTATAATTAGTACTTTAAAAAAATCATTAAATTAATGTATTCAAAAAGTTTATATATAATTTAATACTATAAATAAATATGTTTTCTAAAAATATATATTTATTATATAAAATATTTTGTGTACAATATATATGTGCGTGGATTGTGTGTGATCATGTTAGAATTGGTGTTGCAGGTTTATTGTTACGTGAATAGGTTTAAAAAGGTTAGTTGGTTTAAACTTTTTGATGTGGCATTATTGAAGTTGCTTTTTTGGATTCTCCATAACGAATGCTCTAATGCATTTACGTATTCTACAGAATGCATAATAACAACTAGACATGTGGCCTAGCGGATCTGTACCTATTTTTACATGGACGGACAAGATTTCACAACATTTGTCACACCAAAGGCCTTATACGCTATAGCGCGACCCTATATATCTATTTATATAATAAAACAAAATAGTTATCAATATTACATTTATGCCTTTTTTTCTCTAAAAAACATCACATCATAAAAACTATTTCCTATTTATTTAGATTATAATATATATTTGTATAATAATCAATAAAGAATAGTTCAATAAAATTACTATGTCATTTCCTATAATAGCATTATATTTTTGCCAACTTTATTTTTTCTTTTATATTTATTTTTATACTAATTAATTTGAAACAAATATAAATATATATATTTTTTAATTTTTGTTATTTAAGTTGAGATTTTTATTCAAATTTTGTTTATGTTACTTTACTCTTTATATATAATTATGTTGATAATAGGTAAAATATGCAAATTTAATCAAAACTATCACTTGAGTTGTCAATTTAATCCAAACTATCAATTGTTACAATAAATATACAAACTATCATAGAATATGCAAATTTGGCATGAGAGATTTTTCTAGGCACCGAAAAACTGACGAGGCACGGAGGTTCTCTACGTCATTAAATGAATGTCACGTCATCACTCAACGTCAACATAAAATAAAAAATAAAACTATTTAGTTTTTTTCCCAAACTCAAAACTAATTTGTTTATTTTTTTATTTTATGTTGACGCATTCATTTTGATAACGTGGAGAACCTCCGTGCCTCGTCAGTTTTTCGGTGTCCGGAAAAAGCTTCAATCCCAAATTTGCATATTTTATGTTATTTTGTATATTTATTTGCAACAATTGATAGTTTGGATTCAATTTACAACTCAAATGATAGTTTGGATTAAATTTGTATATTTTGCCTTGATAATATTAAATATATTTTTCGATGATAACTTAAAAATATAATTATATTTAGACAAAATTTTGTGTTAGACCGCCTAAATAATTAAGCAGATCCAAGTAACACACTCTCACGACTTAAATCCAAATTAATAAAGTGGGATCGGGTCGAATGAATAAGTTACATGTTTAAATTATTTAGGTAACCTTACAAAAGATATTCTTTTATTTCTCATATTAGAATAAATAATCATGTATTTAGAGCGCCCAGTGTGTGTATATATATATATATATGCTATTCAAAGAAATAATACATATATAGGTCTCTCAAAATCCAGGTGCAGGGCGTAGGTCTGAGGCAGCAATAGGTCTACTCACACCACCCTTCTCTGCGAAAAGATAAAAAGAAACTTGTATCATAATTTCTACACATGCATATATCCCCCACACACGATCCCACTCATTATACTTTTTCCCTTCAGTTTTTAAATGTGTACATGCATTAACGCTATTAGATATGCATGTGTACGTACAGTATATAGATTGATAATTGATTGTTATCATGGCATCGCTTTTATTATTATTTTTTGAATATTACTTAAAAAGTTTACTACTTTCTAGTATAAACTATAAATCATAGATAAATGGACCTTGCGCCTTCCAAGTGACTCTAACTACATGAACTAAATACTAGTAACCTAAAACCCGATAAGAATAACTCCATCAGGCTTTTGTCGATTTGATCTCCCACTACATCTTTGTGTTACACCTTATTTGTTATTATTTTTTTTTTCAATTTAGATTTTTATACTTTAATTTAGTTTATAATTCATTCAGTAGTGGTTATTATATTGGAGCCTAGAAATGAGCTGAATCTCGATTGTTTAGAAAACGAACTGAGCTCGGATCTTCAATCAAATTCGATGATTTTAATGAATTGAGCTAAAGTTTGGATGTATTCAATTCGCTAAGCTTGAGAACATGTTCAAATTTGAGTTGAAGTTTGAATTTGATTTTGAGCTCGAACTCGATAAAAATCTCAAGGATGAAGCTCGAGCATGTGTTGGACTTCCTATTCATCCTTTTTGAAAGTGGGCCGGTAATAGAATTGAGATAGTGACAGAATATATGTTAGTTCACACATTTCATTAGGACGTGCTACAATTGACCACTCCTTAGTTTGTACCACGTCCTTTGACCAATAACGTTGTAGAAGATCCTTAAAAAAGCGGGAGCCGTTAAGTTGATGATTCATGAATACTCAGCTCAATTTGGTTCAATCGCACCGCACCCAAATTATACTCAACGATTGTATATAATGTTTGACAGGAGATGTCTTCACTAGTAGATGTCTCCCAAAAGGAAGTTATAAATACATAGTATTAATGAAAATGAATGGAGTGGCAGTCTTATTCTTAACCCCACATCATATTCCATACCTTGGAATTTAATCAACCATCTCATTTTATTAATTTGTGTCGCTATAGTTCTTCTTTGGTGAAACTTATAAATTGACACAGGTGGTGCTTTATTTATTTATTTTTATTTTTATTTTTATTTTTTTAGAAGGCCGTTAACTCTTAATTTGTACACATTAATTTAGGTGGGTTCTTCTGCGGACATTATCTAGTTAGAATAAACACGTGTTCCACAAATAGCAATTGCAGGTCGTCAGCAACAGATAAGGATATAAAATCATTTTTACAGATAACATATCTTTATTCATTTATTTATTTATCTTCACGAGCGGATATAGAAATCAGATATGTGTACTCATTCATCCGTGAATGTACGTTTGTTTTAAAAAAATAACATATTTTGAGTAGAGCACCCATGCGTAAAGAATTTTTTTTTTTTTAATACAAAAACATCTAAATTCGATACTCATCCCCTTCCTCAACTAAAAAAGACATACTTGATAAGATAGATTTTGCCAAACGTGTCAAAACATCACTTGTACTCAAGTTTTAATTCGAGTTATGAATAATAATATTAATAATAAGGAATATTATCCCAAATGTCATGAAAGAAATAGGTCTATATATCATATATACGAGGGACAACATTAATAGGAACACTCATTATAAATTTGAATTTGAAGTGATGAATCAAGTGACATGAAATATACTGAATACTCATAGATGTACGTTGCTAAAAAGAAGTTACAGATAGTGCATTAATTATATTTCTAGGAAATTCTAATTATTGATGCTATATAACTGAAAATAAAAAGGGTTGGGGATGTTTTATTTTAATTAAGTCCATTCAGCTCAAAACATCATACTCATATATAGCATAGCATCTATAATTAGTCCAAGCTTATATATAAGTCCTAGCCAAGTGACAATGAGGATAATATGAAATCAAGAGATTGATTTGGTTATCTCAAAATCTAGAGTTGCAAAACCATCAAGAATAACCCTAAAAAGGCAAAGAATATTGAATCATGTAACCTAAGCAGCTAGGCATACCCTTTAGGCAGTAATAATAGAATTATTTTCCCAAAGTATAAAGATATCTCCCTTTTTGTTTTTAGAAGATTTGGTAGATAACTTTACCCCAAAGTGATATATGGATTCTGCAAAAAGTTGGGACTCGAAAACAAGAAATAAAATTTACTGACATTTTGTAATCATTTATGCATTGCTCTATACTACTCATGCA
Organism: Ocimum tenuiflorum; assembly: GCA_001278415.1. Classification (NCBI taxonomy): domain Eukaryota; kingdom Viridiplantae; phylum Streptophyta; class Magnoliopsida; order Lamiales; family Lamiaceae; genus Ocimum; species Ocimum tenuiflorum. The sequence continues at coordinate 12,787 of AYJT01076368.1, forward strand.
CCATGGAACTAATAATTTATCATTATATAATAATACTATACATATAAAACTAACTATTAAAGTTTTACGATCCGCATACTATTTTTGTGCCTTTGTGCATGCCTGTTTTGAAATGTGACTGAAAATTGATATCATGATCTAATAAAATAGGTTTATTATTAAAAGGAATTATAAGATTAGAAAAGAAAAAGTATAGGATATACATACACTAGGGTGAGATATGACAGTAGAGTGTCACTTTTAGTAGTCAAGATTTCAACTCAAATGGTGAAAATGGACAAAGTTTCAGTCCTTTACTGCCATTGTCAAGTACATAAACCTTCAGGGAATATGTGAGGGCTAATCATTAGCTCAACATCAATATGAATTTTGAAAACTTATTTTTAATTACATTCCACACCCTAGAATAATAACAATTGGTTCCTTCGTCCCTATAAACTTCAATGTATTTGCATTAAAGAACCATCCTTCTCTTATCCTGGGTGCTGAACTGCTGATCCTGCTTCAGATCATGGTTGTGAAAATGGATAACTTTATTAGCGATCTTCGTAATTTATGATCTAATTTAGATATGTTATAGTTATGATAAGTCGAGTAAACATATTCATGAGGAGAAAGTTGTTATGCTAATACCTTTATATGCTCTCCTAATCCATCCAAATGCATAATTTGATTATTAATTATAACGGTTTATTCCTTTTTACGTTTCGTGTAATACTTAAGAATTCCTTATATATAATATGATTAGCGGTAGAAATTTCTTAATTGATGTTTTAGTTGATGAATGTATAAGACCTGTACGGAAATACATACCTTACATACTTTTAAAGTGTCTGAAATGAGAAACTATCACATAAAAAAAAGGGGAAAAACTCTTAGATAATGTAATGAATAGTTCCATCACAGTTAAATATGGGGAGTTTAAAAAAACTTTCACAAGTGGACATTAGCATAAAATTCCCCGCGATCTGTTAAAGAGTAAATAGAACAGAATTAGGCGTCATTTGAAATTGAAATATCAATATCAATATCAGAAGGAAAATGGCCATATATATTAGGACTCCACGGCTGTTAACAGTTTAACATCTATATTTAAACACCACTAGCAGCGTATAAATAAGTTGGTATTTGCTTATAAAAAAATAAAAAAAAAGGAGTCCATATAGAAACAAGTATATTTAAACTTTTAAATTGCATTGATGCTATATCCAATCTATCGCCTAAAAATATTAAACTATAATCAATCTAAAATAATTGTTTATCGAAAACAATTCAGTTCAATATGTTTTCTTTTTCCCATTAAAAAGCTGGCATGCCTTTGTACAGTATTCGGACAACGTATAAACCATAGTCCATAACCATAAACATGAAGCATTACCTCACATATACATCTAAGACAATAAAATTATCTATATATACTGCTTGATAACAAAAACAAATTAAATTAGCCGCAACTATTCCTTTCAAGTTTAGGTATTATAATTAAAAAATATACATAAGTAATTAGACCGAATTGAAAACAAAACTATTAAATGCCTTGTAAACTATGATAGGTATGAAAATTATTTTTCAAACCGACCTAATCGCTTTCAAAAAATTATCGTTCGAATTAAATTCAGTGGATTAAGAAAATGTGAGTTGAAACAAGAATGATATTTTCTTTGAAAATAATGATGTGAGGGAACAACGGTTGGTTCAAAAGTACAATTCAAATGTTGTCTACTTGACATAAATTAGTTGGTGTGACATTATGTGATGGGGGTGAGAGTGGAATGGAACTAATACTAAGTCAGTGGCGGTGGAAAAATGTGTAACCGCACATTTGTTTTGTAATTTTATGTATTAGTATTTAGTTTGATTTTGCAATTCTATTACAATAAATGTGATTTTTTGCGATTTATACATATTTTGGATACTCAAGTTAAAAGATGGTCAAGAGTACATGTAAGTATGAGGAATAACAGTCCAAGAAGATGTGCAAATTGAAGATTGGACAATGATGTTACGAATTAATCATGATAGTAATATGTAAAAGATATAAGATTTGGTTACATAGTTCATCAAGAATGACTACATTTGAGGGCAATATCATACCAAAATATTTTCACTAAAGAAAATTATGAGAGATACAATTTTTGTGCTACTTATCAAAATAGGTGACTACTCCTGTTTATAATAGAATTGGAGCAAAAACAAGGAACATTTTTGCCTTAATACTTATTATATACTTGGAAACTTTGAATATATGAAATTTATATAAATGGAAAATTCTTTCAGTTAGTTTTCCAATATAACCGACTACACCTAAATCAACTATCCAGAATACCCAGACAGAAATTAATCAACGGAGGATGGAGGAAAACATATCCATATAGCTAGAATGCAAATTTGCATTGTGTGCAAGTGTAATGTGAAAAAGCAAATGGAATGTATAAAAAAGAATTTAGAAACACACCTTGAAGTAATGCAAAAGGTTGATAAGAAGGCAGAAGCCGCCAAAATACAGAAGAAATTATGTATACAATACTTTTAAAGTTAAAGCTGGTGTTGGTGTTGTCTTCTGATTGTTTGGATGGAAATTCTTTTATTGATGAAATTGACTTCCTTATACTCAATTTGACTTTCAATCTTCTAGTATACACAAAGTAATGTAATTAAACTAACACTTCTCTGATTTAAAAACAGAATTAACATATATCGTTGTAAACAAAAATATTGGCATATTATTTTCTCAAGTTGATCAACGTTAATTATGTATTCGAAGTGGAGGAAATTATTGACAAGAAAAGTTGTCATATTTCTCCAGTACTTTTACCAGCAAACTATTTTCTCCATCTTTAATTGGGTTTTTTTATGTTTAAGATATCAGTTCTTTTGAACAACTTTTAGTTTGAATTATGAAGTAAGCTGTTTGATCCCACCACGCCCGTGTGTAACTTGAAAGCACTCATCCATGATCCACCCAATTAAATAGAGAAGCCTTTTTTTCCCTTCCCATCTGTCAAAAACAATTACAAGAAAAGAATGATGAGTCAAACAATTTCCTTACATTGATTTAATATATATCTATGATGATGCACAAACAAGTTTTATACATGGAGAGAAATATTGGAGGTTTAGAGTTCAAATTCAATTTCTCCCTTCATCTCAAAAGAAAAAGTCACATATAGAGAGAGAGACTGAAAACCTTCACATTTTTTTAAACAAAACTTGTAAGGACATCTTGTACAACCTCCTTAAATATATGAGCAATAAAATTTATTAGAAAAAACCTGTTTAGCAAACCCTCATTGTTAATATAGAAAGAAGTTGAAGTTGAAGCTTGGAATTATTTATATTAATTGAGAAATAGGAAAAGAAGGTTAGCTAGAAATCTCATGATTAGTGTGCAGTGAGAAATTGAAAAAGGCAATAGATAATGAAAAGGGAAGAAAGAAAAGATTGCAAGTTGAAGCAAGAAATTGTAGTGCTGAATTCCATGCAACAATGAATGCACTTTCTCTCTCCTTTCCCATTTCTCATCATTATATACTCCCATTCACTTCTCTGGTGGGTCGCTTTCTCTTCTTCTCTCTCCCTTTTTTTATTTTGCCTTTTTCTTTATTCACCATTCAGCTGTGATTAACATTTTTCTTAAGAGATTTTGTTCGGTAAATCTGTTGGATCATTTCAATTTAGTTTCTTGATTTTATATATATGATTTACAAAAACAACCAACATTGCGGCGTAACTGGAGGACTGTGAGGGAATAAAAATTGATGTAATTCAATGAATGGCAATTCAACAATAGATTGATTAATTTACCTAAAAATAATAATAAATTAATCTATTTACATTTCGTATTTAAATTATCGTTTATCAGCATTTTATGCTTTCTTAAGAAGACAAAAAACAAAGAAAAAGAAAAATGAGAATACAGATGATATTAATTTGGAATAAATGATTGAGGCTAGTTTCTTTTTGAATCAAGGGTTCATCATGGCTATGTATATGGGCTGAAGGAGAGAATGCAGTTGGGAGACTAATATTGCATTTCCAGAATCAACAGAACCATTCATTTCTGGGATA
>AYJT01076400.1:0-14466 GCA_001278415.1 Ocimum tenuiflorum
AACATGCATGCACACAAAAGGTTAGGGGAGATTGGTATAAAACTTATAAATTTAGCATTACTCACTTGGGTGGTCTTCAGCACTGCCAATCCTTGAATACCAGAAATAATCTGAAGCCCACCTGAGTTCTTTACTATGACTTCGGTAGTGTGCTTCTCAGATCCAAGCTTAAAACCTTGATATGATCCATTAAAATCAGGTTCAGCAGTTCCACAAAAATCCTATATTTGGAAGAAATATACATGCACAATAACCTACTAAATTAACTTGCCATGTTCATGTGGCTGGCCATCAATGAGGATACGTTCCCACGGCTTCTCAATTATGTTAATAATAGCAGTCGAGACCTAGTAAATGATAAAGAGATAAAATTCTTAGTTCATATTCTCAGTGAGAAGTTATAATTCTTTGAAACTCATGTCATGATGTTATCCAGAAAGAGGACATACATTCAAAAGAATAGAAATTCAAAGGATTTTTCACATCTAACTACATTGAACAAGCAAAATCTAATTATTAAAATCTAATTATTAAATTAGTGACATTATTGCTGAATATTTTCAATGCTGAAGAAATCATATTTTTCTTATATTCAATGGAGACTACATCTATTCAAAACTTGGAATCCATGAAATCATTCTGAACTCACTAAATAAAATTATATATGCCTTAAATAATTTCAACTATTTGACAGAGTCGCTTTGTTTGAATCTGATATTACACTTGATCTCATCTATATCACAGTGGCCGCGAGATCTTTAAGACTCCATTCACAGTATTACCTTACATATGCAGCCGAATAAATACATAGAAAGTTTGCTACCTGAGGGTAGAAGGAGGTAAAATGCTTGCCAAGTAGAATGGCAAAGTCCTCCACTGAAAGCTGCTGCTGACATTCTTTAGCTTTCACATATACCTGCACCACAGCCATTCACTATCAAACAACTGCAAACACGACGCCGGATCTCAATTTCTCGGAGCAAGTGTCACTAAATCTGAAAACAAGTTTTGCTCACATCCTAACTTTGATGATACATCCAAAAACATCTAATCTATTCTAAACAACACATTTCCACCAAGACAAAAAGATATCAATCAATTGATCGTATACAGTATCAAATCTTCAATTTAAATCCTACTCAATAACGACTTAAAGGTAGAGGTATTTTCGTTACCGTATTTTTCATGGTATCGGTGGCGACGATGTCGGAATTATCGGCGCGAGTGTAGGCAGGAAGACAATCAGAGAGGAGGCTGATGCTTACGTTCCATTCGACGAAATGGTGGCGGCCGCTCGGTTCTCTCCATACTCGGCCGACTCTAACCCTAGATTTACCGTGGCGCTGCTCGAATTTTATTCCGTCCGCCGCCATCTTTTCCTGCTAGGATCACGAAATCGGTGGAAACACTCTTGCAGGCTCCATGGCTACTGTTGTTTTAGGCCATGCTGCGTCGGCGCGTCACTCCTACTCGCTGGATTGATGCATTGCCACATCATTGCTGGAATCACAAAACGCCAATTTTTTTTTGGCAAAATTTTTTACTACAATGCCTAAATTATTTAACGAATTTAAATAATTTATTTTCATCGATCCAAATTCATATTCGTTCTCCGTCCCAAATTCAAACTTAAACTTATATTCGTCCTGAATTCTAAACTAAACTCAAATTGGTTTAAACCATTTAGACTTTCTGCCACCTCTAATTTTTTTTATTCTATCACACCATTCAGTGCCGATAACCAAATTATAATCAAAGAAATCAAATTGACTAATTTGGTACAATTATTTATCCTTATGCTTTGGTTCAGTTCAAAAATTGAGAACCAAATCTTAGTTTGCTTTGATTTTGCACAATTTATTTCGGTTCAAATCAAATCAACGAAACTTTATTTATTATTAATGCTTTATATTTAAATATTTTATTATTTATTATTCTAATACATATTCGACTATTTGATATTTTTATTGAAAGAAATATAATGTTATAAAACTATGTTGTTTCTTAATTAACTATTATCTATTAATTATGTAATTTAATTATTATTTTAATTTAGATAGACTTGCAATAAAAAAAAAGTGAAATAATGGAAAGGAATTGATTTTAACCAAAGACTGAACTAATATATGTTGTTAGATTCGGTTGTTGGAATTAATTTGAACGGTTGAATTTTTAATTTTCTTAAAAATTTGATCTTCAATTTGATTTGTTCAGTTGGATTTTGGACAACTAACCATTTGCACAATCATAAATTTAGTCTGAAAGAAAAGGGGTTAGATGAAGTATTCTTTATTATTGAGTTTTTTATTTTTATTTTTTTCAGAGAAAGCACTCTTTGACGTACAAAATAAATACTTGTGTTTATGGCATCAAATTGAGCGAGCAGGTGTGGCACAGTATTAGCTTCTCCAAAAAATACATAGCTAACTCTAATTACTAGAAAACTTTTAACCTCATATGGTAGAACTTTTTTATCATTTGGGAGGAAAGGGTGCAAAATCATATAAAAATTTACGGTCAATCAAATCATGTCATGTGAATTTAAATAATAAAATATTAATTTATTTATATTTGGGATTTGATCAAATATCAAGGTTTCTAAGACCCTTCTTCAGATTTCCATCTGAGAAAGGAACCCAACCATTCAATCCAATGTTTCTGAAGATAATAGAAATCTTCACCCCGCAGATCTAAATAGTCTAGGAGTGGAAAAACTTCGAAGAACTGCAGTGCCAGCGACTGGAAGTGGTAGTAGCTTCACGTTGGAGAAGATAGTTTGTTTTGCAAACTGTGTTAACTCACCGTGTACTAACAACTATAGTGGATTTCCATCATGGAGAAGAAAGAGAGAACACATGATTTTTAAGATCCGAACCTCTATAAATATCATGTCTTATTTACTACTTTCAGTTATTAATTTTATTCCAAGTGTTGATTTGAAACCAAGCTACCAATAATAACTGGAGTATAACTGAAGAAACCTCAACTGATCCTACTCGAGTATAAACAACTTTAAGTAACTCAACTGACTTGCTCACAAGTCAGCTGAGATAAAATCGGGCCCACATACACTTATTTTCTAACGCTTCCGCAACTATATTATTAATCTAATTTGGGACCAACTAGTGGTATCAAAGCTGTTGGTCCAAAAAACTGACTGTTTTGAGTCACTCCGGACCAGATCCGCCGCCGCCAACTAGAATATCTGATGCAATATACCCTCTTTTCAATCCTCGATGAGGACCGGATGAAGGATATTGTCCATTGTGATTCAGCCAAGGAATTTGGGATTTTCTTGAGGAACTTTGCAAAGAATCCGAGTAGATCACTCAGAATAAACTTCAGGTTTGCATATAGAAATACGAATCTTTTGTTATGCTAACTGGAGAAAATATTGTGCAAATGGAGGTGTGATTCAACTCCATCGTCAGTGAGCTCGCAGTCTTGGGCAAAACCTACTTAGTTGCGGAGCTCAACGCAAAGATCTTGGAAAAAATGCAAAGAGATGACTGGTTTGTCAAGGTGACAGCTCTCAAAGGAGAGAGATTTGTCAAAAATACCAACTGAGGATGTGTTTGCCTCCTTACAAGCACATGAGTTCAAACTGGCTCATTTGAACGAGCACGAAGCAAAGTAGTCAACCCAACAGTGAAAGCTGGAGGACGCGACCTTGTTCTTCGAAACAATAATTTTTCCCTGCACAAGCCAGCGCGCCAACCATTCTCACCTTCAACCCCAACTGACAAACCTTCAACGTCAGTTGAGAAGTCTCTAGCCGCCTCTGTTCAAGATCTTGTGGAGCAGATGCGGATCATTACAAGAAAACTGCAGAAAGCCAAGAGTAGAGTTCAGACAACTACTCAAGAAGAGAAGAAATCCGAGAAGCCTCAGTTCTCGAGAAGGCAACAATGTACGTACTTTCAATATTAATCTCCTGACCATCTCAAATTTGATTGTCCTCGGTTAGGAGAAGAGAAAAGTGCGAAGCTGAAAAAGAGCTTCCAGAAAAGGGTGTCAAAGGCCTACTCGCAACCCATGCGCTCAAGAATTGAGATGCCGGAATTTTCCTACAATGATGAGGTGGATTCGGAGTCAGCAACCATCTTCGATGACGATGAGCCTCTTGTAGCTTTCACGACTAACATTCGGTTGGAAGATACCGAGGTTCATGAACATGATGAGATTCTCCATCAAATTCAAATCAAATCCAACGTTCGATCCATAAACAAGGTCCAAATCCTCCGGATCAACGTTACAAAAACTCAAGTCCAAGTTCAAGAAGATCGAAGGAGCCAAATTCCTTTGGAGATTTGAAGAACATACAAGAATCTTTGAAGATCAAATTTGAAGAGAAAAATCAAAATGAGATTTAAAGATAGAGTCCATAAAACAATATCTTGATCCAAATCAAATGTGATTGTACACAAATTTTATGTTTATTTATTCATAAATAAATAAATATTAAAAAATTTGTGTTTAGGGTGAATTTTCTACTTCACTATTAAATTTATTTATTTTATTTTAGGTATTTTTAAAATCAATGTTAATTTAGCACTCGGCAACCTAATATGCAATGATGAAAAAAATTGAATTTAAATAATAACAAATTTTGATTATGAATTTTATTTAAAAATTAAATGTTAAAAAATTATACAACCGATTTGGTGGGAGCAAGCCTACATTATACGTGTAAAATTAACTAAAATCATAACAAATAATATTTTTTGTAAAAATATTAAATAAAACATAAATAAATTTAGCAGGATCGCAAAATTAGTATCGAAGTCATATTATTCCGTGCGCGCAAAGATAAAACAAATTCATCTAGAAAGTATATATTAAAACAAGCTCGTAAGTCCTAACTATAACTTGAAATGATGCGTGAGTCGGCTTACGGCTATGGGCAAAACATGAATCCAAAACAATCATATTCTTGTCCTCTAAAAAACTAGAAATACTTCTGTAAGAAAATTATACAACTTTTCTTTTTTGTTTTCTACATTTTCGTTTTTGACAAATCAGCAGATCGGACAAAATACATTATAACAAGAGGATACCAAAAATTGCCCAAAAAAAAAAGAATATCCAAGTAATCTTAATTCATAAGATTTACACGCAATCACGCATGAATATTATACAAAATAGTGTGCTTCAGAGAAAAAAAAAGGGAAAATTAAAGAAAGAGAGGAACAGAAAATCTTCCAATATTTGCACTGATGTCAATTTTTTTTCTTTTACTTGTACACGAGTATGAAATATACTCTTCGTAACAAAAATAAAACAAGTATTGTGAGCAATACGAAATGCAAATGCACGAGTATGAAATATCCTCTTCGTAATAAAAATAAACAAGTATTGTGCGCAATATAAAATGCAATAATTCATTTCTTTCTAAAATTAGTGGTAAAAATTATGTTATGTCATAAATATATCTGAGAAACTTGAGAAAATATATTTGTAATATTTAAAAACTATTACATAAATAATAAAATGAAAACACGGAATCTAAAATGGTGATTTCAAAAACACTATTAAAAACAAATTGGTGCGTAAATATGATAACTTGCATAGAATTAAAGAAGTATATGTTTAGCTTTTAGAGGGCTAAGGATGGACCGACACAAAATTAACGTATTGTATGTTTTTTTAGGGAAGAATAAATGTATGCGTGTGTATGCATTAAATGTATAGCATATGCAGCCGTGCCCATTAAATACAAGTGAATAGTTAATAGGGTGAAATTTAATAATATTATATTTTAAATAAAAAAAATAGATAGATCATATAAATCGTTATCTCGGAAACAGTTAAGATTACGAATAATATATATATTTTTAAGAAAATATTTTATTATATTCTAAATTATGTGTACGGTGAAAACAATTAAATTATTTAAAACTTTAAATGAACGTGTATTATTTAAATAAGATTTTTTTAATTTTTTAGTATCGAAAAGTTGAGTCAAACACGTTGTTTTTGAAAATTCAATATTCATTTATCTTGATCATTTATTAGTGACTCAATTTTTCGATATTGAAAAAATGAAAGATGTCAATTAATTTTTGGCAGGTTGTTCATTTCTTTGAAATTTTGGATAGTTTGTATTATCTAATAATACCGTCTACAAAAACACCTGAATTAGTACATAATTGAAAATTTCCCTTTTAATTTATTGAACCAATGCCGTTATTTTGTCCACTTGACAGATAAGCTCCGAGTTTGTGTGTCGGAGGGTGCTCATTGGCGCCTTTCTTCTTCTTGTGTGGTGGTATTCTATTTCCTCGAAAGCTACGCTTTTTGGTTGAAAACTTGTGGAGGGAACAAGGGGTTTTGAATGGAGAGCTTGCTCGGAGAGAAGAAGAGGGTTGTCATTGTTGGCGGCGGAGTAGCCGGCGCGGTGTTGGCCAAGAGCCTTCAAGATCACGCCGATGTCTATCTCATTGATCCGTAAGCTCTCTCAAATTCAAGTTTTGTCTTTCTAATTATTCGTCGATCATGACCCCCTTTTGATTATTCACTTTTTGTTTGTAATTCTCATGTGTCAACTTCAGTTATCATTTGATCCTTCGAATTTTGAATTTTGGGAACCCTTTGTTTTTATCTTGCTGAATTCTGGTTACTTAGGTGGATTTACAAGTATGGTTATGCAAAGCATGTATGATTTTGGTAAGTATTATTATTGAAGCCTGTATCTTTTGTTTCTGAGTTGATGTACTATATAGATTGTAGAATAAAAACTCTATACTGGAGCTGCTAAGTTACCAATAGGCTAAGCTAGTGGAGCTTAAAAAAACTTGAATTTTATTTTCCAAGCGTTCTTCTTTTGCTAGGAAATAAGATGATCATAAAGTTTCAAGATGTGTAGATATTTGTAAATATAAGATTTTACCTTTTAAATGGTTCCTTGTGCCTGTGAGATCTGTTTCTCATAATGAAGATGGATGTATATCGTTTCGTATTCTATTTTTATGAAATATGAATCTGGCCAAAAAATTCTAGAGGGATAGTTCAGCAATATCAAGAATGATAATCCATCATATGATAGTTTCAGCTGTCTCCTCACTTGTGAAGGATCTTAAGCAAGATTAGATGATATCTGAACAAAATAATGTTTGCTGAATTTCTTCGGACCATTGAAACATGAGCTTGAATTTCTGAAACTCAGCTAGCTTTAGTTTTCAAGCATGGGCTTCACTTGATATTTACCACGAATAAGAAATGGAGTAAAAAGTAATTATAACGAAGTTAGATAGTGATTTGTTGAACCTTTGATTTGTTTGAGGGACTGGCTTATATTTCTTACTGGAAAACTAATAAATAAATAAATTGATTATGGCTCAAGCCAAAAGTTCCTCACTGGATTCAGATCTACCCACGAACTGGAGATTTGGTGTTCAACTAGAGATGACACTACGTGTAATCTGCACAGTTCTCAACATGTTTGGACGCTTCTAATGTTGTTCATTTGATTATGAAAATCATTTTCAGGAAAGAATATTTTGAGATCGCTTGGGCAGCTATGAGAGCAACTGTCGAGCCAACATTTGCAGAGAGAACGTTGATTAATCATGCGGATTACCTTCCAAAAGCTCACGTTATCACATCTGCTGCAACTGGTATCACAGAAAATGAAGTCACGACTGCACAAGGTAGTGCAGTAGGATTCGATTATCTTGTCATTGCCACTGGTCATCCAGGCGGCCCTGAATTTACAAGAACCGAGAAGCTCCATCATTACCAAGCAGGTAAAGTAGAATAATCTTTGTTCTTACAAGGGTATGGCATGTTCATATTGTATTACCTCCATGTTTGTTCTAGTTTATGCTTTATTTTATCTCGGGAAGTTCTTCATTTGTAGATTGTACACTCTAGATTCATTATGTGCTTACTTGTCAATGTATTCATATCTATCTGTCGGCAGCCTACTGTCTCCTTTGTTGTTTTGATTAGTATACCACCATGAGAAACACCCTATACTGATGGGGGCTCATGAGTTATGGCTTTGATCACCATCATTTTTACTGTTTGTCGTGATTTCTTAATAGACATGCTTGTCGTGTAAAGTGTTTGTGGTGATGTTATCATTCCACAGAGCACGACAAGATAAAAGCCGCGAAATCAGTTTTGGTTTTTGGAGGGGGACCAAGTGGTGTAGAACTAGCATCTGAAATAATCTTCGCCTTCCCCGATAAAAAGGTAACACTGGTGCATAAAGGACCAAGGCTAATGGAATTTATAGGAGAAAAGGCTGGAAAAAAGGCACTGAATTGGTTGACGTCAAAGAAGGTCGAAGTCATCTTGGGTCAGTCCGTCAACTTGGATTCTGGATCGAATGGCACTTATGAAACATCACGAGGAGAGATAATCCAAGCTGATTGTCATTTCGTCTGCATCGGAATCCCAGTTGCATCGTTATGGCTTACGGAGACCTGTGTGAGGGACAGCTTAGATCCTCGAGGAAGTCTAATGGTTGACAATAAGTTTAGGGTTAAGGGTCACAATAATATTTTTGCTATTGGAGATATCACTGACATTCCTGTAAGCAATCCCATTTCCTTCTTGCATGTATATATGTTTTTGTTAGGGGAAATAAGGTAAATTATCCTACTGTTTCACCAACTAGGAGATTTTATCTCACAATTTGAAAGTTAGGTTTCCAATCTATTAGAGTATTCTACCCTCCGTAAATAACAACGTTAAATGTCACGTTACACGTTAAATGTCAGCGTGGAAAAAAATTACTTTTTTTAATTTCCAGAGCATTGAACGAAAACGACGTTGTCTTGTTTAAAAACAAAAATGACATTGTTCAACTCATAGCAGTTTACGGGAAATTTGGGAAAATTTCCCATTATCAGATTTCCTCTTCCAGCGCAATCTAAATCTTTAATTAGCGGCGAGTTGTGATATGGGTTGAACGACATCGTTTTTTGTTTTTAAACAAAACAATATCGTTTTCATTCAGTACCCTGAAAACAAAATAAAAAAATTAATTTTTTCCACACTGGCCTTTAACGTGTGAAGTGGGAAGCATTTGACGTCGTTATACACGGAAGGATAGAATACCTATCGAAAAGTAAATTGTTGGATTATTTACCTAAACTTTCAAATTGTGGGAAAAAAAATCCCCTAATTAGTGAAACATTGGGATGATTTAGCCTATTTCCCCATTTTTGTTAAAGGTAATAATCGAAATGGTGCATGATGTAGGAACTGAAACAAGGGTATTTAGCTCAGAGTCATGCGGCGACTGTTGCTAAGAACTTGAAGGTGCTAATGAAGGGAGGAAGTGAGAGCAAGCTTTCGAGTTACAAGGCAGCTAAACCGGTTGCACTGGTTTCACTAGGTAAAAAAGAGGGAGTGGCACAGATGATGTGCTTCACGTTGAGCGGCCGCCTTCCCGGCATTATCAAATCTCGGGATTTGTTTGTCGGGATGTCGCGGAAGAATCTTGGCCTCAAAGTCTAAGACCAAGATCCTAGGATATTCTTATCTATCCAAGTGGATAATGCCCTCTTTTATCACAAGTGTGGGTCCCACGTGGAACCCTTAAGAAAAGTGGGTGGTATATACTCATCTGATTATTCTGAAATTATTGCTTAGATTCTCAATTAAGTCCAATAAAATATTATGATGGTTTTGATCGTGCGGAATTAAAAATAAAATGAGAATGGAAATGGGGATTATATTTTAATTTTGTTGTGCTTATAGGGCGAAATGATATATCTGAATTTAATTAATTTTGGGAAGTGGAGTGAAATATGCAGATTTTTAGTAGAAAAATAATGGGATCAAATAAACTACTCCCCTAATGATAATTTCACACCCTCCACATTAGATTTATTAATTTTAATACTAAATATTATTAAAATTTTGACAAATTTTGGACAAAAATCTGATTTTTAGAAAAATAATAAATTTTGCTGATGAAATAAACAAATATCAACTGATTTTTTTTTAAAATTTAAATAAAAACTTTTTATATATCAAATGCAGAATGCATAATATCAATCTAAATTTATAAGAAACTGATATCATAAAAATCTTTGATGAAATTAATTACTTTAAAATAAAATAGGAAGTTGAGCTAGAGGATGTCACTTTTTACTATCGCTTAGTCAGCGTTGATTCGCTCTTCCCCAAAAATTTCAACTAATTGCGAGTTGCAAATCTCACATCACACCCAAAATTTCAGATCAATTTTGAAACCCTAATTCTCGTTGTGCAAACTGCAATTCCATAAGCAGATATGAAGAGGGTGTTTGGAGTGAAGAAGGATAAGGAACCGCCGCCGTCCGTTCAAGATGCCTCTAATCGGGTTCCAAATACGACTTATTCGACTTACCTTTTTTTGTTAATTAGATTAGTTTTCTGTTTTGTTCAGTTCTTTATCCATCTCAACTTTTACTAGTTCACGATTATGTAAAGTAGTTGATGTTAATTTTGGATGCTCTGGTGAAACGGAAGGTGATATCGCCTGTGCGTTGTTCGTAAGCAACGATGGGTGTTTTAGAGAGAGAGATTAGTGTGTTGGGGAGGATGCAGTGATTTAACTTTTCCTGATTAGCGATTCGCTATAGAATAGAAGTGAAACGGAGATATGTTGATGGTGATTTGGCATTTCAGTCCGGTACTCCAACTCTAGGAGTTGGGGTGCATATTATTTCCGTAGCTATAGGTTGATCCTGCCTTCCTCCTGTCACTTCTGATTTCTATCAAACAAAGGAAGTTCTTTAAACCCTTGCCTTATCCCACTATCTACCCATGTATGCAAACCATATCGACCAATTTCTATGTAAAGCATTGGAAGTCATATTTACTGCGATTGAGAATGTGGTTCCCTGTGTTAATTGCTAATATCTCTGTGTTCTTGCAATTTTTCGTCCTTGATATTGTCCTGACTCCTTCACTCCTTGTCACTTTTATGTCTGTTCATTGAGTTGTTTAACTGGATACAAAATACTTTTATTATTTCAGATTAATAAAAGAGGTGAAAATGTCGATGAGAAGATAAAAAAACTTGATGCTGAATTAGTGAGATATAAAGAGCAGATCAAGAAAACTCGGCCAGGTCCCGCACAGGAAGCTGTTAAGGCTAGAGCCATGAGGGTTCTTAAGCAAAAGAAAATGTAAGTTGCCTCACTGTTTGTTGTTGAATCTTAATCGGAGTTGGTACTGCATATAAATTTTGGTGACGTTTTCGAATATACACCCATGTCAGGGAATTCTTATAACGCATTAATTGGTGAGGTGCAGTTTTGTAATGTTGGCATAATCATCTTTCTCAAACTGGACAGGTATGAAGGTCAGCGTGATATGCTGTACAATCAGACATTCAACCTCGACCAAGTTTCATTTGCTGCTGAAGGAATCAAAGATGCTCAACAAACAGTATGTGTTGAGATGATGCTTCCTGCTTTGTTATGAAATATGAACTTGATGCAAATTATTTCTGCCTTTTTCCTTTTCCTGGTCTGAATCTTTTAATTGGACATAGATTGAAGCATCTTAAGGGTACCTGTCGCTTTTGCTGTTTCCGTACATCCGGGATTTGTTGCGTAATTGTGAACTTTGTGAATTGTTTTTTAATATGTTGATTGACACATTGAAAATTTTGTATGGTAAAATCTAAGTCCTATGACGAATAGCTTCTGATATGGCATGTATTTTGATATACCCCTATCAACATTTCAAGAATGTGGCTGTAACCTATTGCCTACTTCTATGTTTGATGTTTTGTGATTGATTTATGTCCTGCTACTTGCATTACTCTATTTGTACACATGAAGTTTGTTATGCCGTCAAATGCTGGATATTTCTATTTGGTTGTCTCGTTAAGAAACTTAGTTGCTGCATTTACATTGAGTTGGTCTGTAACTAATTTTGCCTCATCCTTTGTAGATGACAGCCTTGAAGTCAGCAAATAAAGAGCTTAAAGGAATGATGAAGGCTGTGAAAATTCAAGACATAGATGTTTGTCTTTAACTCCAACATGCTTCTTCTATGCATATTTTGTTGATTATGATCATGATTTAACCAAGCGGATTTTATGTTTGTAGAACTTACAAGATGAAATGATGGACCTCATGGATGTCAGCAATGAAATCCAAGACTCTCTTGGTAGAAGCTATAATGTACCTGATGATATTGATGAAGATGAGCTGCTGGGTGGTAAGATTCACTCTAAACTTCAACTCGGATAGTAGAAGATCACAACCACTGTGCTTTGCTGTAGATGATATATGCTGTTAGATGTGTTTTTTATCATATGCTATAATCCAATGCATCCTTTTTAGCTTAAACAAAGTTTACTTATTAGTTAAACAATGAGCTTCCAGAATTAAGAATCGACTTTCTTATTGTCTTTTCTTATTTATTATTTGTTGTTATCCTTGATTATTGAATGTTCCTGTACAGTTGTTTCAGCTGCTATTGATGTCGTAATTTTTATTTGCTGGTTCACATATATCTCTTGTTGAAATTTTTTCATCATGTTACACAGAGCTTGATGCTCTGGAAGCAGATATGGGGTTTGAAACTGAGGGTGATGGAGTACCGTCTTATCTTCAAACTGATAAGGAATCTGATCTTGACGCAGAACTTAACTTGCCATCAGCACCATCTGGGCATGCTCCATATCCAGCGGGCAGAGCACAGGTAATATGCATCCTGTAGGCCAAAGGTAGCTACAAGGACTTCTATATGTATCATATTATTATGGTGCTAATGCTAAATTGCTAATTCGAACTCTCACTTTTATACGCATGAAATGCTGTAAAACAGCCCAGGCAGATCAGGATTTGTTTTTTCACCACCTTGGATTTTGTTTTTAATATTTTTATTCTTCAATTTCATTGCTCTTATTGATGGCTAAGTTTATTTTCACTCTCTTGGTTGTAGTTTTCGTTAGGTAGATCACGATTTGTTTTTTCACCACTTTGGATTTTGCTGTTTTTTAAAATCATCAGAATGGGAAATTCTATGAACTGCGGATCGATTTTTTACTGCTCATTTGAGAAAATGTGCTTTCCTATAAATGTTCTTTGAAATTATTTTCTACCGAAACAAGGAAGTTACTTTTTTTGTTATAATCTGAATATATATTTCATGAATAATTGCTATATCTCTAGCTTGCTTATGTATTGTTGCTCCCAACCAAGTGGGAACCCTTTTATGTTTATTTGGATATACAGCTTCACCGTGGACTTAATTGATGTGTTGTTTGGTCTCATTTTATCGCATGCTTGTTCTGGGTAATAAGTGATGTAATTTTGACAGGGTGAGGATGAACTAGGTTTGCCAGCCGTCCCTCAGGCTTCTCTCCGAGGTTAAAGTGAGGGCGAGCAATTTGTGCAACATATGGACCTAGGTTGTGAGTGATGATAAACTACAGGAGATTGTGTGATTTGTTTAGGTAAAAATGTGATGTCGATAGGCATGTGGATATGATTCTTTATCCTCCTTGAGCCGAAGGTGGATCTGTATAGATATGTTGGGTATTTTTTATTTGTCTGTTACATCTATTTTTTTTTCCTGCAAATTTGTGAGTTGGATGTGCATTGAAGCAGCGAATCCGAAAACAATGCACAACTCCAAATTATTCCATTTCAACAGCGCGGTATAGTTGAGGTATTTCCCATGTTAAAGAATCATAGGCCATCGACCAACACTGATCGCAATGCTCCACCCAAATATTGTTTTATTTTTGGAATATGTACCCCTTCTTTTTGGTACATAAATTGAGAGAAAAGTGGGAGAACTAAATGACAATCGAACGTCCCTTTCCCATCGTAGTTGAGCCATGATTTGACATGGTTTGGAGGAGATATCAGCTCTTGAAATCCACGCACAATAGTTTTTTGGAAGTTACAATGTCAAATGCATATTATGGCTGTGCAACTACGAGAGATATAACCTGATCGACAACATTATTTGGTTTTGCTAGTAATGGAACTCTTTTACAATGGTAAAAGACAAACTTGGCTAGCAGACAATTAGATTAATAATTGTAGAGAAAACTAGATTATGCCCAGAATATAATGTACTTTGATTTTATGTCGTGTGTGCATTAGTGACACAAGAGAATGCTATTCCCGCCAAAACATAACATAATTTCTCTTTTAAGATATTATTATACACCTGAAGAAATTTTCACTGGTGGAAATTCACAGACAAATAATCTCACATAAAAAGTTTCAGAATCGAGCTTCTCTCCGTGTTAAAAATGAAATTTATCAAAACTATACGATCTTATAGACGACAAAGTCACAGCGAGATTATGATGTTCGTCAAAATTAAACTTTTTGACTAACACGCAGATGAATTTGATTAATTAGTGGTATTATTTTTATTATTTTATTTTTAGTTGGTTTATGTTAGTTTATTTCTGGTTGGATTTACATTGGATGTTGATTTATGCGTAGAATTACTAAAATAGCCAAATTTGTTAAGTGAAAAGCAAAAATA
>AYJT01076420.1:0-11753 GCA_001278415.1 Ocimum tenuiflorum
CTCCAATGTAGTGGGTTCCTCTCGATGTCCCACCGTTCTCCTTGGTTCTTCGGGACTTGCTGCACTTGGAAAGCAACAATCAATTACAAGGAGTTAACTTTAGGAGCCTCATCTCCGTCTCATTCAACTCCATCCTCGGCAATAAGAGCATTTACTTGGGGTCTCTTCGGGCATTCCCGCATACGATGGCCACCGCCACATATGAAGCACCCTTGCTTCATATTCTCAGAAGGATATCTCAACCCTTCCTTGGACCCACTCGTGTTCCCGCTCACGAAACACACATACTTTTGCCCTCAACTTCTGTCCCTTTTCCCGCATCTCTCATCTTTAGACCGGTTTCAGGGCACTATCGACTTTGAAATCCATCAATCCCTTGGCCGCAACTATGGCAGTAGGCAAATCCTTGACGTTCCGACACCTCAACTCAGTCTGTGCCCAAGTTTGCAAACCCATCATAAAGTTAAACAATTTGTCCTCCTCGGACATGTCTCGGATATCCAGCATCAATGAACTGAATTCCTTGACGTATTCCCAAACCGACCCGATATGTCATAATTTTCGGAGGCTGTTTTATGCGAGCCATGATGTGTTGCAGGGAAGGAACTGATCCTTCAATTCCTTCTTTTGGATGTCCCAAGTTTTGATCTTGCTTTGATTAGCACGGACGTCGTCGGATAGCTGGGACCGCCACCATAGTTTTGCATCTCCCGAGGGATACATGCTAGCGATAAAAACCTTCTCTTCGTTCGAGACCCGAGCGGCCTAAAAATAGGTCTCCATGTCCCATAGAAAATTCTCGAGTTCTTTCGAACTTCGAGTACCTCCAAAGGGTTTGGGCTCCGGCACTCTCAATTTGGACGACGGACATTCCTCCATCGAGCGTAGAGCGTGCTTCATCAGGCATCGATCATCTGTAAGAACCTCTAGCTTCTCGTTGAATGTTTTAGCAATGGCCGATAGGTCTTCTCCCCCGGTGCCCAATTGTCCCTCCCGGTTCGAATCGTTCATACTTTTGTAGGTTTCTTCCACCTTTTCCTCGACCCTCCGCATTCTGTCGAGAACATCTCCTGGAGTGGGTGTCTTATGAGTGCATCTTAACGAATTCTCCAATGTTAGAACTCATTCTTCTAATGCCGTGAATTGTTGTTGTCGAACCATTCTTCCAAATTTATTTGCACCAGAACTCAAAACGGAGCTCTGATACCACTTGTCACAAGAAAAATTTTCTTGCCTCGATTTTCTCCTTGTGCGGCACTAGTACTCAAACTAGTCAGCTTTGCTCTCTTTTAAGGTGCTTCAGTGAGTGAGTCTACAATAACGTAGCGAAAAGAGACGAACACCGAAGAGCTATATAAACACTTCTTATATTAAGTATATTCACTTTACAAGGGATACTAACACCAACACTCTCCCTTCCTCGCTCAATCGAATTACATATTTATAGCATGAATCGGGACTCTATGATTCATCACAATGTTTGGCCACGAGGCGCAGTTTTGGGTCGCGTCCTTTCTCCACAGGACGCCACACTTCGAATCTCGCGCTGCCCTTCCAAGAGACACTTTGGTTCGAGGTATTGCTTCGTAGGAGACACATTTTCTCGTCAAGAGTCGCGTCCTTTCGACCCGAGCCATTGAACTCCTTCGGTTCGTGAGTCAGCGTCGAACTCTCGACCCGTATCTCGTGCCCTCAAACTGTGCCTCGTGCACTCAGACCACCACCTTGTTCCCAAGGACCATCGCTTCGTGCGTCCGGGCCGTTGCCTCGTATAGTCGGACCTCCACCTTGTATACTCAATTCATAGTAGTTTCCTGTCACGGACCAAGGTACTCATACCTTAGCACTTCTCTGCCCCTAGACCATCGCCGAGACCCGACCCATCTTAGGACCCACTGACCTAAGGGGCTAACACTTAACCAATATATCAAGAATGCTTGAAAATACCCCCTCCACCCCACTTCCTCCAATTAAACAATTTTACTCATACCTTGTTATCCTCATATCTCACGCTTTCCCTATTGACTTTTATCGTCCTCGGTCTCTACAATACGAACAACACAAAAAAAAAAAGAAAAAAGAAGACTTTTGATATGATTTTGAAACTGCTCGGAATAAGGGGATGGAGATTAAAGCTGAAAAAAGAACTAAAATGTTGGAGTTTATGAGGGTAAAATTGTCCATTTGAATAACAATTTTACTTCAATTCATTGCAGGGGTTGCAGTCTCTTCGGGAACAGTTTAGTGGTGTAAACTCATGTATAAGACATTCCAAATGAAAGAGATCTAGGGTCCAAATCCCCACTCATCTATCCCCAACTTTTAAAAAAAAAATTTGTAGGGGTTGGAGAGAATAAAATGAGATTTCGAAATAAAGTCACCATGATTAAAATTTAGGGTGGTTTTATTTGAAATCCCCAATTTTCTGTCGATAACACCCATTAATGATTCAAAAATAAATGTTAAAATTTTGTACAATTTTGCCCTCAAAGCCCACAATTTTTCTCTTCGTAATCGTGACACCCTCGCTCTGCTCCTTCCGATCCAACTTTCTCGATCGCCTTAATGACGTCGCATCCCTTCACAACCTGCCCGAATACCACATGCTTGACATCCAGCCACTCTGTCATCGTCGTGTAGATGAAGAATTGAGAGTCGTTTGTTCAAGGCTAGCATTCGCCATCGACAGCACCCGTAAACCAATGTGCTTCTTCACTTAGCTTCGTAGATCGATTTGTCATCGGTTTCATTCCCGACGATGAAATCACCGCCCTGGCACTGAAGTTGGGTATCACACAGTGTAATTTAGATTCTTTGTAGTGGAGCGGCTTGCCGAAGTGGGCGGTGCAGAGTGGGCATAAATTTTCCATTGTCTTCGAAGCAACATCAGCGTCGAGCTCCATAACGATTTGGCCGGTTGACTTGCCCCCAACAGTCATGTTGAAGAACACCTTAGGGTTAATCATTTTTACGAATCTCTGGAATTAGTATTGAATGTTTCGCTCTTGCTTAAATGTTAAGCTTTAGAGGAAGAATTTTGAAAAATAAATTTCTCTTCCTTTCGTTAATTTGGAAATTAAATGGTTTTATAAGGGTAAAAATGTATATTCAAAAATATTATTTATATTTTGATATAGTTTGAAGCTATAGGTAGAGAATTGAGGGCAGCGTATAAAATTCCCCTAAAATATAACTATTTTAATGACCCAAAATAAGTTTGGGCTTTGAGGTGCATGACACAAAATGTGACATTTGGCCCATCACTTAGTTAGTCGAGCTCACTGCTTATAGTCTTATCTACAAACTCTGTCTTGTCCATTAGTTTGTATTGAGCATGATGCAATTTGAATCTGTTTAATTTGTTAAACATTTTAATACAAATTTTTCTCATTCTCATTTGTTACATTTTTTTATAGTTTTTAACTTTTCCAATTGTTCTATGTTATGAGAAAAGAGGATAGGGAAGGAAATAGAGGATGTATGGAAAGTAAAATTGTGTTGAAGATCATATTATGTATTGTGTTAAAAAACAACCGTGATATAGTTAGAAATGCTCATATTGTTTTGCAACCGTAAAATTATATTATTGACCAATTGCAATTTTTAATTATTAAAGTCGATATCTAGGTATCTATGATCACGGAAGCATTGTGTTAAAGCTGAAAAAAGATGCTACGAAAGTAAAGCACTATCCTGAAATTTTTATGTGGTCCAATTATAATTATACTTGCTAATTTGCTATCTCTCATAGAATATATTCGCTAGGTAAATCACGTTTTGATGCCTCACCATTTAAATTTGTAACGATTGTAACTTTATTTTTTAAATCTTATGAATAGATGCCTCAACTTGGAAAATCTTTAACAATTGTGTCCTAGATTCATTTTATTATTATCATTAAATTAATTACCTTAATATTTTTAATGTAATACATTTAATTATTTACCTCGATTGCAATTTATGCACTTTTATTTTAACTAATTTAAAGATTCTGTGTGATGCACGAACAACACTTAATATCTAATTGTGTGTTTTAATTTGTTCATGTGTTTTAACCTCGGTCCCTGGATAAAAAAAGATCGACTACGATTTTGCATCATTTATAACACCAAACAACAACGATCGAGATTAAAACACATCAACGGATTCTCTCTCATTCTAAAATCACGTTGTGGAATCGAAATTTTGCTTTAACACAAAACTCGGATTATAGCTTGGAAATTTGGATCAAAACATCAAATTTGTGGATTCTATCTCTACTCTTCCTTTGATTCTTCTTTTCTATTAGGAATATTTGTATTTTGATTGATGTCAAACACCATTAGTGTATCTGATTAGTGTAGAACTGATCTTCGATTGTAACATGTATATGTTTGAATTTATAATAACTTAGGTTCGCAGAGAGTTGAAAATGGAAAAGGTCAAAACCTGAAGAGTGAAGATTAAGTTTTGAGATAGCGCAACTGTGGTAACACAACTCTGAGATATCACAGCTGACTACTTCAGCTATGAGCATAAAATCCACAACTAATCAGTCAGTTGTAGTAACCTCAGCTGACAGTTTCCTCATGAACTGACTAGCTTAAAAAGTGAGAGACAAGAAGACTCCAAAGCTGACACCCAGATCAACTAACTGTCACTTTGGATAAAAGATTGAAAGAAGTCGGTTCTCAGTCAACCTTAAAGTCCAGTTGTCTCTAGTGCAACTGAGATTCAAAAAAGGAATGTCAAAAGTGACAAGACGTGCAGCAGAGCTGATCTACTGAATCATACCGAAAAAAGTAGTCAGCTCCCGGTTATTATCCAGTGGATAATAACTTTAGCTGGATATCCAGCGGATAAAGAGGTGATAAAGTTTGTTGCAAGTACATCAACGACACCATTTTCAGACGCCGATTTTGAGGGATTTGTCCGTTGTCTCACAAAGACTACTACTCAAATCCCTCACTTATAAATAGAGGAGTCGAAGCAAGGAGAAGAAGTTACAGACACGCGCATTACAATCTCGCTTTCTGTTATCTAACTCTCTCTCAAGCTTTCTAAGCCAACTTTCGAGTTTCTAACTCGAGACACCATCCGGTGATCCAAAGCTTTCAACTAAGGATATCGAAAAATTCTTAGATACCTCTCATCTAAGAACAATTCCAAAAACCTGATCCAAGTTCATGAAGAGAACTAAAACCTTCATCCCACAGACCTAAGAAGCTTAGGAGTGGATCCGGTAAAGTTTCAGAAGACTGCAGTGCCTGCAACCGGAAAGGGTAGTAGCTTTCTGTCGAAGAAGAATCTTAACTGTAACCTATGTTAAAACACCATGTACAAGAAAGATTAGTGAATTTCCTTCACAGTGAAAGAATAGAGGACGTAGGATTTTGAGATCCATACCTCTATAAATATCCTGTCGCACTTACAACTTTCAATTATTTATTTTACTAAGTGTAGATTTAAAATCCAGCTACCGATAGTAGCTGGAGTATAACTGAAGAAACCTTAGCTGATCTTAATCGACAACAAACAACTTTATGAAAAAATTGGCTTACCATTTTCCGCAACTATTTTATTAACTAACGCTTCTGCAAAGCAACTATCTTTGATCAGGAACCATCATCTTCTGACTTGAACTTTGAATCTTCTTGATCGTTCTTTGAATCTTCAAAGGAATTTGGCTCCTTTGATCTTCTTGAACTTGAATTTGGACTTGAATAACGTTGATTCAGAGGGTTTTCACCTTATTTCTGAATCAAACGTCGTTCTTGATTGAACTTGATGAAGAACTCGTTGTCGTTCTTCGTTAATTTAAACTTTGATCTTCGTCTTCAAGGGTTTGAATGCTTGATAATGTTTCTCCAATGATCACCGACTTTGACTTTGGATCAAACGCCACTTTTTCTTTATTTTGGACGAAGAACGCCTAGAAGATTGCTCGAATATCTTCAATGCCTTGAGAGAGAATTTCTTCCTTCAAACTGGGGAGTCTTCAATGTGTTGAGAGAAAATTTCTTTAAACTTGTAGAGCTTCCAATGTATTGAGAGAGAATTTCTTCAAACTTATGGAGCTTCCAATGTGTGATTTATAAGGGAATGGCTCCTATTTATGCAAAATGAGAGAATCTTGGGGGTAGGTGACACCATTTCATTGACCATGAGGTGTGTGATTCTATGCTTCTCAACTCTTATGCACCTGTCACGTGTCACATTCTTATTGGACAAAGCATTAAATATCAATTTCTTATTCTTTTACTTTAGGGATTAATTTAATTAAATTCCTAAAATATAGAATAGATTGATATTCAATTATTTAAGTCCACGTGGCGTGATTTGATTCGTCGTTCATTTTTCAGTGTCCACATGCTTAAGGCTAGTTATGGTGATTATATGTTCTCTCTATTCTAAAATTCTATAAAGTTTTAAATTAATATATCTTCCTTGATTTAAATAATTTTTTCATCGGCCATACATCAAATTAAAGGTAATTTATGTTCTTTTAAGTGAAATCCTAATTGCATATGTTTACTTAAAAAAAATCAGACGAAAAAATATGAATTTGTAAAAATTGCATAATCTTGAACAAAGAATGCATTTGGAGACTTACATAAATGCATTTTGAAGACTTAAATGAATGTATTTTGAGACTTACATAAATGCATTTTGGATATTTGCATGAAATGCATTTGACGTGATTTTTCACATCCAATAATTATCGGGACTTAACAATTGTGCAATGAATATAATTAATTAATATGTGACTTTTTTACCCTTATAATGTATTTACATATTATACAGAATAAATACGAACAACTGAACACGTGGATGGACGAGATCTCGTAGCATTCTGACTTAATTAGTCCAAATAGTGAGAGATATGCTTATTTGCTCATGCAATAACAGTCGAAGGATCAAAATATCCCTTTCCCTTAAAATATTAATACATCGGTTTGATTTTTAACAGTTTCATGCAGTTTCTATATAGAGCTTTCCAAATTGTGTAAATCACAACGTACTAACACATGTTTCTAGCTAGTTTTATACAATTTATACGTATACTTTTTGAAATGATGCAAATTATATTACTCTTGGATTTTTTATTGGCAATTTTCACTAACCACTTCGTGTGTACTCTACCAAATTTTTTATTTATTAATAATTATTATGTCATCGATCATATCAATATCTATTACTTAAATAATTGAAATATGTCTACGTGCAATTGTAAAAAAGAATAATTGAAGTAAAAAATTTTCTCAATCATAATTTTAAAATATTTAACTCTAATAATCCATCAATAACTAAAAAAAGTTATATATTAAAAAATAATCAGTAATCTCTAAGAAAAAGTAAATTTATTTACTTAATTTGACAATCATTAATCATAGTTGATGTTCTTATTCCGAAAAATGGGAGATGTTAAAATTGCCAAAAAAGATTATTGGAATTCTAAGTTTGAAACATTAACTCTTAAAACGTTGGTTGAAATGTTTTGGTTTAATTTTGAATTAAGCATCCCTATGATTTGTTTATAAGATTAAGTCATTATGTGTGGAGTAATAGTGAAATTACAATTTTATGTAAGGAGCCAACTTATAGAAGTGATCATGTGGTAGCTACAGAAGTAGAGGAAAAATCAACGATAAATGGTGCATAAATACATAAATGAAAGCAGAGAGGAACAGCCAAAGGTAGTGGAGAAGACCATAAGACAAAGCAAGTAAATGCTAAGAAGATAGACTATTTTTTTTCGCGATCATTTTCCTTGCTTTTTCCACTCAATCAGTCATCAGTCGTGCAGTTTGCTTTATTTTCTTCAAATCCGTTCCTCGCACACTGGCTTTTCCTTTAATGTGACAACTAAAGCTACGTACGGATATATTCCTAGGTCGACAGTTTTCCACACTTTTTACTTAATCTCAAAGAAACCCCATTTGTCCATATCTGTGAAAACACACTTGATCGTTCCTGCATGCAGCACTTCGAAGCTCATTTTCATCTCTGTTGGTCAATCTTTTTGTTATTTTAGGCAGAATTTCTGGGTGGAAGAGTGAAAAATGGTGGGAAATTGTAGCCATTTTAGATCAAGGCCTAATAAAGATGCTTTCACTGATTTGTTGCTGTCGTGGTCTCTCGAAGACGTTAGTGATGAGAATCTGTTCAAAAATCAGGTTCTTCTTCAACCTTATGTTCGGTTGTCTATACTCATTTTTATCGGTATACGATAGCTGCTGATTTGTGTGCACACGCACACGCACACACAAACACACACTATATGATGAAATCAGTGCTGAATAATTTGGTTTTTTCAAGCCTAAAAACAATCTTTTATTGTTCCGTGAATTAATGATCGCATTTTTTTTGGACTACTGAACTTGTTCTCTTCAGTATTATTATCATCGGATAGTCATTAAAGAAATAGGCTCGATGATGTTTGGATGAACGATGAACTTAATTTATTTTCCTTTGCTACAAAAATCTCGAAGAAGATATCAGTGTATAATCTTAAAAGTAAAGAATTATAACCCACAATAAAGCATTACACGATCAATTCCCCTACTCTGAAATTTATATTGGATGATTCGTTTTTGTTTTCTTTGGTTGTGTTAGTTTATTCCTTTATTCGTCCTAATATACATGAATTTCCGTAAACATGTAGGTGAAGAAGATCCCTGAGTCATTTGCAAGTGCAGATGAGTATCTTGGTTCATATGAATTCCCATTGTTAGAAGAAATACGCGCGGAGCTTGCTTCTGCTCTGGAAACTGTATATAAAGCCCCTTTTGCAGAAGTAACATCTTTCAAAAAGTTTGGACGCGGGAAATTATTGTACAATGTTAAAGTTGATCACTGGAGAAACAGAACAAGTGATCATGGCAAGGAGACTTACAATACATTACCTGGTGATTTTATTCTTCTTTCAGAATTAAAACCTGGAAGTGCTTCTGACTTGAAATGTCATGACTTGATATATACCTTTGCATTTGTGAAAAGAATATCTGGGGACAAGGGCAGCAATAGTGATGGTGATAATTTCACATCGTCTTGTTTTACACTCAGAACTGCTGCCAGCATTGACATTGTGGATCAGCAGATAGAGTCACTCTATGTGGTTTATTTGATGAACATCACAACTCATAAGAGGATATGGAATGCTCTTGGAATGCGTAAAAATATGAACATCATTGAGAAAGTTTTAACCAAGTCTTTCCTGGTATGCCTACAGTTGTTTTAAAGCACTTTAGTAATCCGCAACTGGATACATTGAGAAAATATAGTATTTTAGTTGGTTCAGCTTTCCAAATTTTTTCCTTGTCTTTTGTTATGTTTGCACTTATGAAAGCCAAGTTATTGCCGCTTTCACTTTTTATGCCTATTTGTTTTGACAGCTATAGTAGTTGTTGTATATCATCATGCTTCCACTGTCACCCTATTCTCAGGAACAAACATTCTATCTTCTTAGGCTGCTTTTTCAATGAATCTCAACTCTTTCTTGTTCTTTCTGCTAGTGTTGCATGAAGTTAATGAAATGAAGGTTAGATTCATAGTTTTCAAATCTAAGCTTGAATCCGAACTTCATTGTGTCTTGTCGTCTTCTTCTTGCATAGAAGAAAACAACTGTTGCAAAAACATGGATTTTAGTAGTAGGCGAATACCTTCTTAGTTTTACTTTTTTTAAGTTTGCGGACAATTTTGTCTGAATTAGATATATGAAGGACAGAAACTTCTTTCTTGAACTGCATGTTTCGTGAAATCTTTGCTATTTTAGGATCTTCTTCATTCGACATCAGTTGATCCAAGTTCTGTAATCTGTCTGCTCTGCATCTCTAAGTCGACAATACAGTATAGAAATTTTGTATTTTTCTCCTATGGGCTAATTTGCATGTGCATTATTTGGCAGGCTGAGGAAAATTGTGAATTATGCCCGGTGAAATGCTACAGTGAAGTGGAAGAGAAACTTGGAGCAAGTTTCTTGCCCAAAATTAATGAATCACAGCGTGAGTCAATTTTGGCATCTATGAGCAAAACTGGATGCAGTCACAAGTCTTCTGTTGATCTCATATGGGGTCCACCTGGAACTGGGAAAACGACGACTCTAAGTATTTTGCTGTATATGCTCTTAAAATTGAACTTGAGGATCCTCATTTGTGCCCCAACAAATATTGCAATCACAGAGTTGGCCTCTCGGGTGACAACATTGATGAGAAATTCATTTCAAGCTGAAAGCGAGGAACCATGTCCACTTGGCGAAATTCTCATCTTTGGGAATAAGGATCGTCTCAAAGTTGACTCGAATGTTGAGGAAATATTTTTAGACTATCGTATTGAGAGGCTTGTGGATTGCTTTGTGCCATCGACCGGTTGGCGGCACTGCATTGCCTCCATGATTGAATTTCTTGAAGATTGTGTTTCACAGTATCAAATGTTTGTGGATGGTAAGCTAATGGAATCAAAAGAATCGAAAGAAACTCTTGATATTGAGACTCAGCAGTCTGGATCCAAATCATTTTTGGAGTATGCTAGAGACCAGTTTGCACTTCTAGATTCGAATCTCAGAAGTTGTCTGTTAACTTTCATCACTCATTTACCAATAAGTTTCATTCATAAGGAAAACTATGAAAGGATAGTGCAACTTATTTCATGTCTTGATACTTTCAGAATGTTGTTGTTTGACGACAGTTGCATGAAATCTGACTCTTTAGAGGCCATGTTTTTGAAGGAAGTGCAAATAGCTTCTGAATCGACTGTTGACAAATCATCCTTACACGATATAAGAAGCCAATGCCTGACCATTCTAAGATCTCTACAGGCTTCCCTCAGTCAACTAAAATTTCCAGTTGCCATTGGTGAAACTTCAGCCACAAATTTCTGCTTCCGAAAGGCATCTCTTATATTTTGCACCATTTCATCCTCATATAAGCTTCATTCAGTTGATATGAATCCATTTCAAGTATTGGTCATCGATGAAGCTGCTCAAGTAAAGGAATGTGAAACAGCAATAGCGCTTCAGATCCCAGATGTAAGGCATGCTATCTTCCTAGGTGATGAAATGCAATTGCCAGCAACAGTAAGCAGCAAGGTAATTATGTTTATTTCTGCCTCTGTTATTTATCATTTACATGAAAGTTTTAATGTATAATGGTAACTATTTCTTTATGAGCAGCTGTCTGAAAAGGCTGGGTTTGGAAGAAGTTTATTTGAAAGGTTGAGCTTAATGGGTCATCCCAAGCATCTGCTTAATGTGCAATACAGGATGCATCCATCAATAAGCCGGTTTCCAAATTCAAGATTCTACTCCAATCAGATAAAGGATGCATCTGATGTGCAGAGTAAAAGCTATGAAAAGTTTTACCTTGAAGGCAGGATGTTTGGTCCATATTCTTTCATAAATATTGATGGTGGACGAGATGAATCCAATGATGTTGGCCACAGTCGGAGAAATATGGTTGAGGTTTCTGTAATAGCAAAGCTAGTGCAGAAGCTCTACAAAGGTTTGCTAAGTTCAGATGAGATTTTCTCTTTTCAATTGTATATTTTTTCTATTTATTATTTTAAGGATTGGATGGGTTATGTTTGGCGAAAGAATTTGTTCTAGTGGTTTTCAAATTTATTAAGAACTTTTTTTAGAACATTAAAAGAACTTACTGAGCATTGGCGTATTCAAATTATCTGCAAACAGGAAGCAATTCATAAAGATTCTATAAATTATAATCATATTTGTCCATTCACATGTTTGTATGATTTTTATTCCTTTAGTTAATTTTTTT
>AYJT01076427.1:0-14814 GCA_001278415.1 Ocimum tenuiflorum
ACTCTCTTTGGTATTGCCTTGGACATAGCTTGCAGCCTTCTCGTTATCTCCGAAAATGATGGTCTTGCTTCAGGTTCATGCGACCAGCACTGTTCCATTAAAACTCTCCACTCCGGATCACATTGTTCCGGCACTGGTGGCCTCAGTGAGTTGCTCACTATTCCACCTGCATGGAAAGCATAAAACATGCATATACAACTCTCAAATTTAATGGGTGAGTTATGCAGCGATTGAGTTATGGAATAGCACTTATGTCCTTGCAACGGCAACATAATTTCTTATACTTCTTATGTGGCACTCTCTAATGGATTCTAGATGGCGTATGAATTATCAAAACCTATGAAAATGTATGATCAGAGAACTTACCTATGATAGCACCGCAGTGCAGATTTATGTAAGGTTCTTCTCCTGTCAAAATCTCCCACAACGCAATACCAAAGGAAAAAACATCTACCTGCCAGGATGGTTCGCGTTTAGACAAAGTTCAAGTTTTAGGATTGGAAATATTAGTCTCAATAATTATTATTTGATTCATAGAAGTCTAACTTTCTCAGAAACCCGACTACTGTTTCCATGTAGCAATTCTGGAGCCATCCAAGGAAGTGTTCCTCGAACACCTCCTGAGACAAGAGTATTCCGTTTGATTCTTGATAGTCCGAAATCACCCACCTGGAAATCAAAATTTGGCTAAATTTTGGATTTGGGTAAACAAAAGGCAAAACATTTCGTGCCTTTGATGTATATATGCATTAGTATAAACAAGAGAAAATCTCTCTCTCAAATCTGAAATAGTCGTCAAGGAAAGCGAGAACAAATTAGTATCTATTCTGAGAAATTACCTTGCACACAGGCCGGTAAGGATCACCCAAGTTGACTAGCAAGTTGTCACACTTTAAATCGAAATGAACAATGCTTTTGCAGTGCAAGTATTCCATGCCAAAAGCAGCATCCAGTGCAATTATAACCTTTCTACGCAGATCCAATCCTCTGTGATGGAAACCTAACTCAAGAGCATTTCCCAAATGCACTATTGAGAAGAACATGATAAACAGAAAAACTCACCGATCCTTCCTCAAAAGGACATGTCGTAGTGATCCATTTACCAAGTATTCAGTCACAGTAGCCAACGTCCCTCCAGGCCCATCAGGAACCACCCCATAGAATGCTACTATATTAGGATGGTGAAGTCTAGACAGAATTTTAGCCTCCCACCAGAAATCTTTGACCTGTCAAAAGAATGATGTGTCAAGCATTTATTATGTTTTATGATATAGAATACACAATCAAATTGCAGAAGAAAAATTGAGATTTTTTCATTTAGTCTCAAATCAGGACAAACCAGTTTTTCTTGTTCAGAAGATTTCCCAGCAAAACAGCTCTTTTTTATTCTCTTGATTGCAACATCTGTCCCCCTCCACTTTCCATGATATACAGTTCCAAAAGTACCAGATCCTAACTCCCGTAGGTCTTCAAGATCAGAATTTCTTATGATCTGCCCAGGTTATGAGGTACTTAGTTGACATTATATAATCACTAAGACAGTAAAGTCAACACAAAAAGTGAAGGAGGCTACTTTCCACTATGATCAACATTCTTCTAAAAGGAAAATGGATTTTTCATAAATTAATACTGTACATCAAAAAAGAAAACGCAATAGGAAAGGATGATAGCATGAAAGCACTTTGTAAAAGTAATCAAGCTCCATGGAGCCTTCGAAAGCTTCAGCAGTTCATTTTAGCGCATTACTTCAAGTGGGTTACTGAAAGAAAGCAATAGGATCCTCTGATACACACATTTGGATTTCCCCCCCACCCATATAGCTAGTAAAATAAGATATCAAGTCACCTAAAAAATGAAATCCATACTATATATTATAAGACACCTTATTCAGGAAATCAAAACATACTATACATGCAGCATGAAACAAATACTAGCCTAAGGTTTATATCTAATTTCCAGAATCAAAGTCAAAATAATTTTAAATTATTCGTACAAGGATTCAGTAGCACGCAATAGCATGCAAAGATATATAAAAAACGATAAATTTTCAGGAAAAAAGAATGCACGGCAAGCCAATGTAGTAGTGAACCTGCAAACCATAGGCACTGGCTTCCATTTCAATGATTGCAGTTTCACTTAGTGATCCATCCGTAATTTCCTCATCAACTTCAACGTTCTATATTCAAATGCACAAGTATATAAATTTCATCCAAAATTAAGTTTTCAATATTTTAAATATTAAGGAACTAAAGATGCTATACATAATCATCAAATTCAGAGGGATGACTTTCAGCTCCCGGTGTATCTCCAGGGGACTCAACATGTTCATCTGGTCTTTGTGCGGTATTTGAGGAGGATGGGACTTCATGCTGCAGACTATCAGCCGCATCTTCAACTTTAGTAGGATCTTTCAGTATGCCAGGTTTATGGTGCTGGGAGATAACAAAGGCATCATTTCTAATATTTAAGCACTCCATAGGATTTCTATCTGGTATTTCTGCCTTTATGCTTTCTTTAGAACTAGTCGTGAGTTTATTGTAAGAATTCTTTACTGTTTCCTTGTGGAAAGAGATTTCTCCATCCAGTGGATTTGATATTGTTTTTGGGAAGATAAGATGATCTGCCAAGCATAAACCTGCACTAGATTTATCTGGAAGCAGAACTGGAATGAGAAGTTGTGACTGGTTATTACCCTTGGCCAAAACACGCTGAAGCGCATCGCTACCAAAGATAGCTGCATTGCAATCAGCTGAAGCTGCAAGGTGCTTTAGGCCACTGTTTTCTTTTTGGCTCTTTATGAGAAATTCAGGCTCATTTGAACTTATTTGGCATTTCCCAGATAGCTCTTTCCAGAAATCTTCTGGATATTCTTCAGAATTAAATGATGAAGAAGAATTTTTGCTTCCATTCACCTGCAACTCAGACTTTGGGACGTGAAGAGAGAGTTGTGAGTCCGGGTGGCAGATTGTTTGAGACAAATTTGTTCTGTGCTCATAGAAGTCGGTGTTCAATGCATAGTTTTCCCTAATCTCTTCAGATGAAGGTTCGGCATTATTCATTGACAATGTTGCATCTTCCCCCCATTCAATAAAATCGTTGCTAGTGGCAGCTTCATCAGAAATGTGATCCTTATTCCTAGATATTTGATCTTTATTACATGCTTTCTGCTCTTCCACTACATCTCGAGATGGACCCGACATTTCAAAGGATGGTAATTTCTCCTCAGCAAGAGCCCAGGAATTCTGTTCCTTCTCGTGTTCTAAAGAGACTTTCGGTCCCTCTTCATTAATCGGCTGTGCTTCAGGGATAAGGTTGGTTTCCGTCCAATAAGAGTTGGCATGGACACCAGTCACAGGAGCTAAACTAAATGTATCTGGAGAAGGAACTAGCTTTTCAGAATGGAGTGGCACACTTGGAAAACCTATTCTTGCATTGGCAACACTGGGAGCATATGGTGAATGAGGCTGAAAATCTTTTGTGGGCAAATAGTGAGAGCCCACTAGAGGACTTGTGGGTGCTGATGCCATATGGCTGTTTTGATTTGAGTTATCTGTCACTTGCAATGCATCAACAAGATGGTTTTGGTAATAGCCCGAGCCATCAAAACAACAGGGATTATCGCTTGCTGGGTTGTCCATAAGATATGTGCAGTTATTCGTATATGCATATGGAGAATGAATATCTTCATACCCTTTCATGTAGGAAGCATTGGGACCTGTATATTGAACATGGGCCAATGAAGATGATGGTGCATAGGCTGTCGGAGGGACTTGAGGAGTGTTGAAAACCTGGCTGCTGGGGCTTGACACTGTCCAAGCGGTACTTAACAAACTGCTTCCACTGTGAGTTTTTTCTATATGACGAAACGGAGTAGTGGGGTCCATCTGTAGAGTTGGACAGTCCACATTATGCACCCACTGACTTTCCAAGCTCTCCCTGCTAAAGGTTCTCTGAGGGCCGTTAACAGCAACAACATATGGATGATCAGCATCTCCTTGCAGTATAGTCCTTCCATCTGAAGAATATGGACCCTCATGATCACCAGAAGCAACAAGAAAAAGTCTTAATCTCTGTGAAATCTTCTCTAAATCATGATATTCATCAATCATATGATGAAGGTCTTCATCAGAAGACACAGATACGAGTGCATCCAGATCTTCACCTGGAAGCTGGTACTTGATTGTATGATGGTAATTACAAATTGCCATTGTTTTTTTGAGAAGCTCCAGAAAGGTTACATTTTTCCAAAGACATATAATCCTCGTATCACCACCAACATATCTAAGCTTCCCATCATTCGGTCTTGGTAGTATTTTTCCTCCAAAACTGCAGAGAAATTTTAACTTTCCCAAAAATGAACTGTCCAGAACTCCTGACCCCGTACTATTTGAAAGAGGAGAGTCTGATGAATAAGCAAATGAACCACTTCTATCCAAGTTTTCAGAAAACAATCTTTGGGGATGTCCATTTGGCTCCATTTTCCTGTAATATGCACTTGATCTATCCACATAAGTCTTGTATCCATTGCCCAAAGAAAAGTCTGTGTAATCTGGACAACTCTCTGTCTCTCTTGTGATATGGTAATTCTGAACGACATCAAAACCTGGATTACTCGTGGGGATCTGATCTGCATCATCTACAACGTGCAATCTTCTAACTCGATCCCTCAAAAATTCATCCAAAAATTCCTCTCCTGTCTGCACTGAGATGTTACGCAGGCTTTTAACTCCACAATTCTGATCACTTTTTGTTGTGCTGGATGAATTAGCATTAGTCAATTTACTCTCCATGTCTACTCTCAAGGATCAATTCCGCTTGGACACACATTTTCAACTCGCCCATGATTGTTTCCACATCTCTCCTAAAATCTTGCCGCTTACAAGTCAAAATCACTGTAAGCATTTAAAACCAACTCTTAGCACTATGTTGACCCCACGTCTATGTCATCTGATGCACTGAAGTGATGCTCGAACACAGCTAGAATTCCATGCATTACCATATTTCTTCTGCCTATCAGAAAACTGAGCTAACATTTTAAACCTTTTCAAATTCTTGCTCTTGAATTGACTTCGATCATCATTATCTTAAACCTCTTGATCATTTTATTCAACATAAGAGAGTAGAACCTTTAACGCTCCATTTGCTCACGCATCAATTTAAATATCTGGAGCAAAAAAGTCTATACCCAAAGAAAATGACAACAACGTAAGAAATTTGAATAACCTTTTACAAAAAGCACTTAATTTAGCAATTATATGAAAATAACATCACAACATTAAAAATTACCACCAAAAGACTCAGAAAACACTATTCATCCAAGCAAAATCTAAAGACAACGAAAAAAAAAGCATGTAAAGAAAAACGGAAAAGGATTAGGTCAAAATCCAAGTATACCTGTTTGGGAGAAGAAAATGGTATCAATTTCTTACTCCATGTCTCAGTTTTGTTTCTGGAAAAAATTAGGGCAGAACTCCAAATCGGGAAAAAGAAAAGAAGACGATCGTTGAGGAATTGGGTTTTTGGTTGATTGTAAGAATAGGGGGCATTCCATGGGTTTCGGAATACGGATGCATGAAAAACAAACATTCCGTGTGTAGAAAATATAGAATAATAAAATGGCGCCATAATCAACCCTCTTCATGACTACCGACGACAATTGTCAATTTATAAATAAATGTTAACCTGCTCTTTATTTCATTTTTATTAAAATTAAAAATGACTTATTTCAATTATTACCAAATCAACAACTTTGATTTATTCTAATTTTTAGTTTATCATCCAAGTTTGTTGACATGCATATTACCCTATCACCGCAAGCATTCCATGAAAAACTATAGCTAAATCCATTAATGTTTTTCAATTTTACCTTTAAAATAAAAATGACTCATCTAGTTGCATGTGAATTCAATATTCTCATTCTAGAACAAGCTCAAAATGTAAAAAATAAATAAGGCAATATTCACCACTATTTTATTTTATACATCGTTAATGGACGCAATTGCATACGTTACGTAATATATATTGAAGAATAAATGTAGATTTATCATGGGTAGAGATTTGATACTAATAAGAATATCTTTAGCTTTGAGTTCAAGCAATGGGAATCCACAACTATGCATCTAGTTGAATTGATCACCACCCCATCAAGAAGGCTAAAACCTTTGATTTTAGTGTACCTAAATTATGATGTGAATTGAAAAATGGTTGTTAAAGAGCAAAATAACGTACGCTCATTTAATTCGTATATAAAAATTTCCATTCCTTTCAATAAATCCATCGCCAGACTCAAACCATTAATAGAAAAGAGAACAAAAAGTAATGCAGCTCAACCACAAGTAATTGTTGCCGGATTCAATAAAGAAATACATAAACTTGATTCCTTGTTAGCCCATATGTTATCTTGTCCGATTTAATTCGGAAAAAAAATGCGAGTAATGTACATCATTTGTTGAATAATTATGCTATCAATCTTCATATATATAAATGTCAGAACTTTGACTTGTCTGAGACTGAGAGCAACTGATTCATGGTGCAATGATGATGAGGTAAACACATTGGAAGCAGTGAGCTTCGAGATGCAATCACTTCAATGATCCATCATCATTGCTATGGTGCTGATAATGGCGTCTCCCATATCTATTTTGAATTGTTCATCAATAATCAATATCTTGAAATCTTTGCATGCATGAATGTGTGGTTCTGTCGGTAATGAATTATGAATCTGATGTTTGAATGAAAAATGAGCCAAGATTTGATTTATATGGTTAATTTCAAATATGTTGGTGCTTCACATCAGTCTTCAGTGGGACACATTTGAGCGACAAAGCAACTAGAATTGCTAATATGAGAGCTGCATTTGTAGTAGGCGAGAATCGGTTTCCCTGTTGAGTTTAGACCTAATAAGTGGTCACTCGTGTGAGTTCAAGTTCACTCATAAAACCTACCTTGGATTCAGCCAAACACAACTCTGGTTGTCGGACAATGTAAATTTGATCGCCACGGCTATCCTCTTCATACATGTCCTGATTCCTATGCCATGTCCACACTGCATGCGTTGAATTCACAACCTGCACACACACAAACACCTGTACTCACTCTGCCTCAGCTATTACTACTACACCTTGCTTTCATTATATATATAATCTTACCTCTAGTATTCCATGTCCAAAGCTGCTCTCTCTGTAGGCACTCCACTCTGGTTGTCTGTCCCAGCAAAACTTGCCTTTTGCTGCTCCTGAAGAGAAGTTCACGTGGCATACTCCTCCAAATTCAGGCACATTCTCATTGGGAGAGGGGCACTTTCCTTGTTCATCTGCATGATCAACATCAACTTGCTCTATATTACCCCCATCTCCGATCGTTATGTACACCGGCCCACACCCATCTAATGAGTAGTTGTACACTCTGTTCATTCGCTCATACGCGTGCACCTGCAACCATACCCAATATAAATGAGATTAAACATAGCTTTATATGATATGATATCCAATGCCATCGAAACTTACGTGACCAGAAAACACAAGGTCTACTCTGTGTTGATACAGAAGTGCTTCCATTTGCTGCCTCATGCATTCGAACTCTTGATAATGTGATGAGTAGCTATTGTACCATGGTGGATGCCATGCACAAACCAGCCATGGAGTTTTGCTCCTATCAACATTCTTCAGGTCTTTCTCCAGCCAACCATACTGATCACCTTAACAAATAAATGCTACTCATTCAGCACATATAGATAGATGTAGTTTCTTGAAAAATCTACGCAATTGAATCACCTGTTTGATTGTAGTCCACATATGCTCCCAACATGATAAAATGTATGCATCCAGCATCGAACGAATAGTAGAAGCTGCTGTTTGAACCGGACTCTTGTGCAGGGACAGCAAATCTAGTCATATATGAAATGAATGTCAAGTTGGCAGCCTGAGGTTCAATCTCATGGTTCCCTTCAATCACCATCATAGGCACCTTTGATGTCAGAGGCTGCATAAATCTGAAGGCGTGCGCCCCTCATTCAACCACATAATTTCATATTATTTTGAAGAAAAGATTGAAGGTGGATAAAGAAGCAGAGTTTCACCTTCCCCATGCGTCCCAACGAGGTTGATAAGTTTCTCTGATGGGAGAGTCAGGAAAAGCACAGGAATAGCAAGAAGCACCCTTTCCCCCCGTGGTGCGATACTGATTTGCGTATGTTAAATCGCCAACCATTAGAAGCAGAGAAGGATCATTCATGATGAGATGATCAATGGTTGTGGTGGAATTGCTTGTCAGGCCTAAATCTCCAACCACTGCTATCCGTGAAGGATAACGCCTTGAGCCAGGCAATGGCAATGTTTCAAACACATGCTCTTCACTCATTGCATCTATTGAACTATCACCACACTTGTAATAATACTTCGTCTCAGGCTCAAGCCCTGCCATCAAACCTCAAGCTCAATCCTTTAATGTCGTCTACATAGAACAGAGGACACAGCTGCAAGAATCTTTGACCTTAAGCCCATTTAAGCTAGATTGAATCATAATTCACCATCCAAGTATTATAGAAGGTGAATAAGAGATCAAGATTTACCATCAATTCTAACATGATGAATAATGCTGGAGGTGTAATTCCAGAGCCCCTCAAATGGATAGAGCTGACTGTAAATCACAGAAACCCCACTTCTTTTTGCAGTATATTTTCCGCTCTCTTTCCCATACCACACCTCACTAGCCACAGTAGTAGGATCAATTGGTGTCACATTTAACCCAATCTGAGCATCCCCTTTTATTCACCACCAAAATCAAAGAAAAACCTCAAGAAAAAGTTATTTGTAAAAGAAAAAAAAGTATTTACCAGTGAGCCAAGAAACCCAGAGTGAGTCTGGAGTTGACAATGCAAGAGCAATCTGTTCTGGAAGATTTGAGGTGACATTTTTCCTAAGCCGAGGATGATCCATAGGCAAGTCATCGCTGCCATGTCGCAACGATGGGTCGAAACGGCGAGTTACCGGCTCAAAAGGGCCTTCTAGGGTGGTCGGAATACGTTGAGATGAAGCTCCTAACAGCTTGTTTGTCATCATGATCATCACAGCAAAGAAAAGTGGCAAGGTTTTGAGATTATCCATTTAAGGGTCCTTTTTAACTTTCTCGAGTGTAAG
This sequence comes from Ocimum tenuiflorum, assembly GCA_001278415.1. NCBI lineage: Eukaryota > Viridiplantae > Streptophyta > Magnoliopsida > Lamiales > Lamiaceae > Ocimum > Ocimum tenuiflorum. Next base: position 9,138 of record AYJT01076427.1, read on the forward strand.
ACAGTTTTGTTGGTTGATGATGTTAAAGATTGAGCGACATACGGCAAAACAGAATTTAACACCTATATCATGACGAACACTTTTACTTTTTCCAGGATTGTACGATCAAGATAATCTAATATTTTTGGAATATTCTTAGTTTGTGCTCTAGATGCCCACCGTTATCCTAGGTAAGGAAACAATGAATTTTATTCTACCGTTGAAATCACTCACGCATTTAATAACTACAGATATTATATTATTGACATAGAAGACGACAAAATGTATTTTGAAATAGAAGATTTCAGATTTTAGTTAAGGCCTCTGATGCTCAACCAACAAAATGAGCGACTTTGTCTGAGTTAATTACTATTGAAATAATGATGGAATTTTTTGAGGCTCTACATATGTTAATGGCCCGAGTTCTTAACAACTTAATCTGTGAAATATGTAAAATTTGTCCAACATAATATATATGCAGAACAGAGTGATATCTTTTTCTAATATCGAATAATTTGTTCACATGCCTTTTCAAATTCGTAATATTCAATAATTAAGTATCTTTTTATCAACTCCTCAAAGAAAAATATATGGACCGACTGCATGATCCATATGGTTTACAATGGTGTTACACTACTAGGCCGATTGATGCGTGTACTAAATGATGGACATAAATCATGATACATCTCTATTAATTAACTTATATGTCAATCATTCGAGCAATATAGCACAATGCGTAAAAACATTAAAAAATTCAACCGGAGAATCCTTGCTACTCTAGTGTATCAAAATAAGTTTCTTATTTTGTTAATAATTATTATAAACACTAATTGTAATATAATCGACTCTAACTTATATCTAAATATACTCTAGTGATCGTTAATAAGTAAATATAAAAGTTGAAAAGTCTAGTGGACTACAATCAACCCTAAAGGAAAAAAAAGTACGATCTTTCTGTTTCCTATACTATAGTTTAATTACACTCATTAATCCGAGCTTCATTATTCTTATGGGTTAACATTATTCTTCTTCGATATGACTAGTTGGGCTTTATTTGGGCTCATAGAAAAGATGTTCGACCATCTAGCCTGAAGGAAAAGGGTTGAAGCCCAAATGCGGAGATTTGAAGGGAAGACAAGGATCAAACGAAAGAGGTTGGAAGAAAAGGCAAAGAAAGTAGTTTGAAACTTTGAATAAATTAACTTGAACAAAGAGGTTCAATTGAAAGGAAGGATCGAAGGGGTTCGAAAGTGAAGATTCAGAAAAAACTGACAAACTGAGATATTTGTCTTAGGCAAGAAAACTTAGTCAAATAAAAGTTCCAAGGTATCTATCCAACTAAGAATTTAAGGGGTTAAGTTAGGGTTATTTGGGATAATTCTCAATATAACCCCATATTAAAATAAATTACTAATATTATGTAATATTACTATTACACCCTCACAACCCACTACTTACAAATAGGGTGGCAATTCATGCGTGTTGGGTCTTTGTCGTATCGATCTGTTAGTGACACAATCCGTTAAGATCCGGGCACGAACACGATCTGTTAAGGATATGATACACACGAACACGACACGATCCACTAAGCCCTAAACACGAATACGATATGATCTGATAAGAACCCGATCCGATAAACACGATAACACAAAACCGACACGAACACAACACGAAAATGATCTATTAAGGGTTTGATCCGATAAAAATTTGATAAATAAATAAAGTATAAATATTTTTATTAAATTTTTAACGGGTAATATAAACACGATTTGTTTAATGGATAACACGAACACGATACGGAGTTTTCGTATCCTTAACGGGTCGACACGATAATGTCATGAACTTGTTAAGACTCAACACTAACCTATTATTATCGTGCAGATTCGTGTTGGATTATCGTGTCGTGTTGAAAATTGCCGGCCCTGCTTACAAACATAACAACTTTGATAGGAATTAGAAAATCAGGGCACCAGTCAAATTTGGCGGTCGTACGAGAATGACGGTGAATGAACATAAGCCTAGACAAGAATATTATTGACCCTGTGATACGATTCAAAATATTCATCAAACATGTGGTGATTAATAAGATATGTAGATTTTAAAGAGTTCAATTTTTTATTAATAAATTTAGAATTATCTTATTTTGCAATTATCTTATTTTGAGTTCAACTTTTTAATAATTAGAGATAAAATTTTAAATATATTTCTAGATGTTATACAAACATATCTCAAGTTTATGAATCATGCTAGAAGAAAAAGATGCATCACGGTTCAAATTATAAATATTTTGATTTATTTCACAATTAAATACTTCTTATCATCTTCACTAAATTTTATTTCTTTATCTTCTTAGTTTATGACGTTAAGTTCGTACAGATATGTTTGAATCATCTCCAGTTTCTTCCTCATGATTTAGTTAGTGTCCCATTTCCTTTCATAAACTGATTGTTATACTTGTGTGCCAATATATGAATCTCTAATATTCATTTATCTAACAACAGATTTAGCAAGAGCACCTCTTCCGAATTTAATGAATCATCGATATTTTTTATTTTTATTTAAATTTGATAATTATACACTCGCACATGCATATTAATTTTTTGTTTTATAAATAAGTGTCTTATAATTATGAGGTCCCGATTCGCCAAACCTCTCTCAAACACCATCCCATGAATGGGTTCCCTCATATTCTCATTGAAGACAATTTATGATGTCATGGGCTAACACTTATATGCCTGTTGTCATTGCACATTAGTTATGGGTGAAGTATTCAAGCATTTCCATTAAATATTAAAAATGGAGAAGAAGTATTAAAATTATATATATGTTATTACTGCCTTTTCTCTAATACAAGTAGGTGCGTACATATCTGAACCAATATTATCTTAATCAATTTAACGTCTTCACTATCACAGATGAAGTTTATACTGGAATTTATAATCATGAATTCTTTTCAAGATAGTTTCTTGCTTATACCCACATGATCTATCTAGCTATATACAAAAACAAAAAAGAGGAAAAGTAACCTGATAAAAGTTAGAGGAATAAATAATGGATGAAGATGGATAATCTAGTCTAGTATTAAAAAAGAAGAGGAAAATAAATGATGCGATGGTAGTTGATGGGCATGGTTCCGACTTAGCACATGGTGTACACATGTACATGCATGCACTAGCACTAGGTAGGGGTATTTTGGATCAACAGTACTAAAACTAGTTGCATTGTTAGTTATGTGAGACTATCAAATGAATATTTTGGATTGATTATTGAACAAATTGTGGGTGGAACAAAAATTAATACAAGGTTGAAATTTAGTGCATGTGCTCCATGTGTGTGGTGGTCATATATATCACACTTGTTTTTCATTCGCCAAAACCATCTCATTTATTTCCCTTCATCTTATCTTATACTTAATTGCATATACAATTGCGTAATTTACAAACAATTCGACACCTCACAAAAACACAACATTTCTTAAGAATATTAAATATCCTTCATAGGATCATGATGATAATTCATGGCATTAACAAATGATCTTTCTTAATTTTTACTTTTGGACAAGTGATAATTAACTAATCATTAACATTGCAATGGTAAGAAGAAAAAGAGGGACTTTTTTTCTTCCAAAAAAAATTGTTTTTCACATTAGTGAGCAATTAGAAATCCTCTGATGTGCTAATATACTAGGAGCTAGGGGGTGCTGTGCCAAATCAAGCTATTCATTCCCATTTTATTTTTTTTCTTCTTTTTGTTTGTTTATAATTTTAAGGGTTGAATTTGACGCAATAGGATCCAAATCTGAGTGGGTGCAGTCCAGGGTGTGTTTCGCTAAAGCCTAACATAATTGTACAAGTATGAAGTCTTTTTTCGAAATTCAATTTACTAAGACTAGAGAGTTCCTTTCGTTTTACTTAGATGCAGAACTGATACATGTATACCATATCAAACATAGCTACGTAATATCTACCTATCTGCTAAATGGTAAAATGCTTAATAATATACGTTGTTAAATATTGTGCATAATTTTGGTTTTATTTTTGGACTTTCTCGAGAGGAGGGTCTATACATGCGAGGAGAAGTGTAGAATGAGATCAAATCATCTACTTTCTAATTAATGGTATTGCATTTTATGCTCTATTGTTAAACTCATTATTTTAATAATAGGCATCATGAAATAAAACTCAATTATGATATTACATTCTTTACTACATATAAGAGAAAAAAATTGAACTTAACCATAAATATATCTTGATATAGTCAAAATCAAATGCTAGTTATAAACTGAAAATTTATTATACACTCTATTTAGGTGCAATTAACCTATAGTTGAATTTGTAAAGCTAATCTAAACAAAAGAATTGAAATAATTGAAACTGTTAATAAAAAGTATGGTATCGAGTGAAGCATTGTTTGAGAAATTGAAGATCTAATGCTGTATAGAATCTACTAAGAGAAACAACTAATACTTTACATATTCCAAATGATAGATTTTGGTTGAACACAAGTATGTAAATTATATGAGCTCAAAATATTATTGTGGCTTCAAAACTCTTGATTCCAACAAATAAACATATGCATGCAAGTCAAAGCAGTAATAGTAGAGATTTTAAAAAATAAAAAGAGAACTTTATCAAATTTTTAGCCTCCTACCTTTCCAGAGATATTTTTTCTTTATCTTTTTCTTTTCATTAATTAATTAATATATGTATGGCGCGACAATGTAGAAAAGAAAGCTTTTTCAAGTTTTAGCCTCCTACCCTTGCTACACATCCTTTTCTTTATTTTTCTTCATCAATTAATAGATAGATATAGATGACATTACAAAGTAGTTTAAATCGTACCTTTTTCCTGATGGTGGTTGGTTAGGAAAACTAACAAAGAAAATGGGAGCCCCTATAAAGGGCTTAGTGATGGTGGTGGCTGTCATTTTTATTGCTACTTACTAATTATAATTCACCATCAACGTCCAAATTAATTAATTATGTTCTAAATGTCTCTCCATCCTTAGTTATTCTGGACTCATAACACATATATAACTAAATAATAAAGAAACAAAACTTTAACATTATTCTTCTGGTTTGTCTTGCATACTACTTATATTACTAATATAAGTAATTGTGTTTTCTATAAGTGAGAGAGACCTATAATTGAAAATAAAGGTGCTTGCCCAGATATACACATACAAACTGTTTCTTAATTTTATCTGATAATTAAAGATAATTTTGTAAAACCTATCTTTTCTAAAAAGCAATAAACTAAAACTATCTGAGACCTGTGTACAATTGTAACCTAAAGATAATTGTAAGTTCTTATTGTTGTTGTTGTCATCTTTTCTTTTTCTTTTTACAAATGAAAGACTTGGGCTTTAGCTTAAAATGGCAGCCAATGATATTGGTAATTAAAATAATAAAAATTACACAGAAAAAGTGAGGTGTGCCACGTGAGTGACCGACACGTGCACGTGACAGGACAGACAGAGTGGATAAAAGCAGTAGTTCGTTACAAGCAGTAATAATTAAGTCGGCAAAATAAAAATAATAAAAATTATTGGTATTATAAACAGAATACTAATTAATAATCCAGTCCCCATATGCAAATATTCATTTATTCCACATATAAGCTGTACGATTCTGCACTCGAAATTTCAGAAAGAGGTCGAATTTATTTACACGTGTAATCGGGAATTCGTGGGAAAAGA
>AYJT01076475.1:0-25977 GCA_001278415.1 Ocimum tenuiflorum
TAATCAAATGGATTCATGGAAAACATAAGGCTACATGCGCAAATATATAGATGAATTTACTATTTCAGGGTGAAATAAATAACAAGTGCGGTAGGGATTCTCAACAATGACCAGTCTAAAGCAACTTTTTTAATACTTTTCCATGAGTAGGTAACTTGGTATACAGCACCTACCAGTAATATCACTTAGAAAGTTGTATCATATCAGTATCAAAATTCAACAGTCTCTATAATCAGTGTTGTATACCGCGCTCCAAACATTATATGCATTACAAACATACTGAGACCTAATCAACTCTGGAAACCCAGTGCGGTTAGCTTTTTCCAAAAACATAGACCTTGAAATTTGAAAAGCACCATGACTCCAATCAACAATGGGGCCAATTATGTAGTCACTTCTGCTAAAATCTATCATGTTAAGAATTGGATAACAAAATGATGACTCATAAAGAAACAGTGTGGTATATTATCATATAAGGGTCAATGGATATGTTCTAGATGCCGAAATATTAGACTTTGGCTGTAAGTAATTATTTATGAAGATAATACTACTACTACTAGTGACAATTAGTATCACTATCCTTTAGAAAAAACAACCAACCAAGACAGTTTCAAACTCAAACATATACTTAAAGACTATTCAATAATCTAAGCTAACAAGTCTGCCAGAGACACACACACTTGTGGAAGGATTGGAACTCCCAAACGGTGCACCTTGTGGTGGAGGAAAGGGGATTTTCAACTCAATGATAAAAATCGATCCTTCCCTGATACAGTGATACCATCCAATTCCTATTAACGATTAAGAGTCCAAATATACAAGATACATATGATTTAGCTACTGGACTGACTAGATAAACATTACATTGCAGCAATCCCAGTATCCTGAATTCAGCCTGGCTTAACACAACTACAAGAATCAAGCAAATATTACAATCGCATTAACAGACCAGCCGCTTCACATGCCATTGAATAAGCAACATGCACCGAATGCGTCCGAATTTTATTAAGTTACGAGTCACGAGTATACCTTAACGCTTACCCAAAAACTGCAGGGAAATCAAACCATGCGTAAATATATTGCAAACATCTTATACAACTATCCTTGCCCTCGGTATTTAAAAACCTCGGCTATCAAACATTGAAACCCTAAATGCGGGCTTGTATTTCCAATTCTCGATCAAAATACGATCTTTATACTAACTTAAACAAATCATCCCAGATTACTCGAAATATCAGGTGTTAAATGCACTAACCGAGGGAGGAAGCGAAGCCAGCTAGATCTACCCAAAGTATCAATCTGCGAGTCACAAATTTTAAGAATCCAAATACTTTTGCAAGTCTGTACACACGAATATATGACGGAGACGCTGTGGCGGAGGACGAGAGCGTGACGACGTCGTTTGATTGATTGTGGGGAAGAGATATGAAATGAGGCGGTGGCGAGGGGGTGAGGGGATCGGAGAAGGGGGAGAGAGAAAAATTGGAGGAGAGAGAAAATTTGAGTGATATATTATATAATCTAATTACCCGTGGCTACTGCTGCTCTTTTCTCAAATTTAATTATGGTTGAATTGGGTATTAGTTTCTTTTTATATATAATAATATATATAGAAAAATTCCTCCTACGAAACAAAATATTAGTTATTAGAATATTACAAGGGGCTACCATCAGACTTCCAAGTAAGTAATGGAAACACAAATGAACCGAATTGCACGAGATTAAGATAAATTCGGAGACTATACTTTGAATGAGACAGTTTAGTTGAAGAGAGCTTAATGGATATAATATGGGCTACTCATACTAACATGGTGCATCTCTCATTATAGAAAAATCTAAAAGTTAAGTGTGTTTAACCTAGGGTAGAACTGGGATTGATGACCTCCTTACGAGTTTCTCAGAATGCGTGCTAGGGAGAACATCCTAAGTGAGATTGGTGATCTCGTGAGAAGTTTCTCAAGATAAGTGCGAGTGAGGACATCTTGAGTATGATGGGTGACCTATTGGAAAGTTTTTCTGGATGCGTGCACTTCAACACTGCTGGTGGTAACGCAGTCGATCCCGAATGAGCTCCGTCGGGCCCTGAGGAGCGAAGTGTTACAAATTCATTGTCGAGTTTCATATCTATAACCAATTTTAGGGACTTACACCCAATTTAAATGTGCTAATATTTGATACTGCCCACTTGCGTAGTTTAAATTATCATAATCATTTAGTATAAGTGGGTTTAATATAGACAAATATGATATTTCACCAAAATTCTTTAATGATATTAAAATTTTGATTTTCTTTTTTGGTGAAAATAGCAAAAAAAAGAAATTAAAATATTATGTTAAAATTTGAAACACTTAAACATTTATGTAAAACTTAAAAAATAAATAATTTTAACAAAAAAATTCGTTAGATCGCCTAAATGATTTAGACGGATCTAAATAGTTCATTTTTACCGACCTAAATATATATTCATCTCAGATTCTAAATCAAAACTCATATCTCCCTAGATTTTAAACGCAAGACCCGCGTAAACAGTTTTATGTCATCTAATTCAAGACCTCATCAGTAATTTTATGTTAAATTTATCAAAGTATCATGTTAAAAGTAAAGAACAAAGGAAAATGAACGAAGGTTGTCCTATTACTGCAATTAATTCAATTTAACAATTTCAGATGAAAGTACGAGATAAAAGCGAGACAATGAGTAGTGGAATTTTCCCAAATATAAATACACCACGTCATCTGTAGACATCTGTCAACAATTTTGTCTCTGTTTCTTGCTAGAAGTCGGTTGATCAGTTCCGCCTTCATTCAACTGAGGATAATAAACCTAACCCATTTCCCCTCACTATGCATGGAGCGATAAAGATCACTCCAGAGAGAGAGAAAACAGCGTCATAAAACCAAAATCTCTGGGCTTCCATGGCTGATTCAAGCTTTTCTGGACAAAACGCCGACTCGTGAGTTCACTCATAGTTCCTCATGCTGCCTAAAACTTAGCGTGTAATTTTGGGGTACTGCTTAGTTTTGTGAAAACGGGTCTTGGAAATATGGAGCTTTTTAAAGGAAATATGGAAGATATGTATTGCTTCTTATGGGTTATATTTATAATACGTCCTTTATATTTGTTTATAATATCGAAGTTAGTTTGATTCTTTTGATTGGTATCAGTCTATCTCAATTCTCAGTTTTAGAGTTATTCGTGGATTCTTTTTTTCACGTGAGTTTTGTTCTGTAATGTTGAAAAAAAAAAAAGAAAAGTTATCTTTGATTGAATTAGTTTGGATGTATGAATCCAGGAAAAGTGGTACGCGAGACTATTCGACTGCTATACTAGAACGGAAAAAGGGCCCTAATCGACTTATAGTAGATGAGGCAATTAATGATGACAATTCGGTTGTATCAATGCATCCTGCTAAAATGGGAGAACTTCAGCTATTTAGAGGAGATACTGTGCTGGTTAAGGTAATTTCTTGATATTTTGACTCTTTATGGGATTTCGTGTGATATCCTTTCATTTGGAGTTTTAGGAATCTTGCATGTGGCACAGGGGAAAAAACGGAAAGACACGGTTTGCATTGTTCTAGCTGATGAGCAATGTGAGGAGCCAAAAATAAGAATGAACAAAGTTGTTCGAGCGAACCTCAGAGTTCGTCTCACTGATATGGTATCCGTGCACCAGTGCCCCGATGTTAAGTATGGAAAGCGTGTTCACATCCTCCCCATTGATGACTCGATTGAGGGTCTCACTGGGAACCTGTTTGATGTCTACCTAAAACGTAAGCATATAATTGTCTAAGTTTAACCTATCTTTCAATGTATTGTTACTTCATAGGACTAATATTCTTGTACCCTGTTTGTTTCTTGAATGATCAGCATATTTCATGGATGCTTATCGCCCAGTTAGGAAAGGTGATCTTTTTCAGGTTCGGGGTGGCATGAGAAGTGTTGAGTTTAAAATTGTTGAGACTGATCCTGGTGAATATTGTGTTGTTGCACCGGATACTGAGATATTTTGCGAGGGAGAGCCAATCAAGCGTGAAGATGAGGAGAGACTGAATGAAGTAGGGTATGATGATGTTGGTGGTGTAAGAAAGCAAATGGCTCAGATTCGTGAGCTAGTAGAGCTTCCTCTGCGACATCCTCAGCTCTTCAAATCGATTGGTGTGAAGCCACCGAAAGGAATCTTGCTATATGGGCCTCCTGGATCGGGGAAAACCTTAATTGCGAGAGCTGTGGCCAACGAGACTGGTGCATTTTTCTTCCTGATTAATGGGCCTGAGATAATGTCTAAATTGGCCGGTGAGAGTGAAAGTAACTTGAGGAAGGCATTTGAGGAAGCTGAGAAGAACTCACCGTCCATCATTTTTATTGATGAGTTGGATTCCATTGCTCCAAAAAGAGAGAAAACTCAAGGAGAAGTAGAAAGGCGTATTGTGTCTCAGCTTCTTACTTTAATGGATGGACTGAAAGCACGATCTCATGTGATCGTCATTGGGGCCACGAATAGACCAAACAGTATTGATCCAGCTCTGAGGAGATTTGGGCGGTTTGATCGTGAAATTGACATAGGTGTACCGGATGAAGTGGGGAGGTTGGAAGTCTTGCGAATTCATACCAAAAATATGAAACTTGCTGAAGAAGTGAGCTTACATATGGATTTTTCTTTGGGATTTCATCTCATTCAAAATGTTCTTCATTTTCTAATGTATTTCCTTCTTTATAGGTTGATCTTGAACGCATGGCCAAAGAGACCCATGGTTATGTTGGTTCCGATCTTGCTGCCCTTTGCACAGAAGCAGCGCTTCAGTGTATCAGGGAGAAGATGGATGTGATTGATTTGGAGGATGAGACGATTGATGCCGAAGTATTGAATTCAATGGCAGTGACAAATGAACATTTCCTAATTGCACTAGGTGCTTCAAATCCATCAGCCTTACGTGAAACGGTATGTCCACATCACCAGACATTGTTTAGCTATTTCGTCAAATTGATGAACACAACTCTTGTTTGCAGGTTGTGGAGGTTCCTAATGTTTCTTGGGAGGATATCGGGGGACTGGACAACGTCAAACGCGAGCTTCAAGAGGTATCCTTGTCTCATATTTTTGTTGAATCAGGAGCTTGGCTAGCAATTGTTCAGTTACTACAAATTCCAAAGGAAATATCAATATCATTTGTTAGATATTATAGTTTATTATGGTAGTGATTGTGGTGGTTAAATACATAATATGTTTCCAAGTATAGAGAGCTTTCTTTCCTAGTTTAGATTAGCTTTTCTTGTATATATTGATGTATTGGTTACATGAATAATATACAGAAATTCTCATGTAAATCCAAATTTTGCCTCGACAGACCGTCCAGTATCCTGTGGAGCATCCAGAAAAATTCGAGAAGTTTGGCATGTCCCCTTCTAAAGGGGTTCTCTTCTACGGACCTCCTGGCTGTGGCAAAACCTTGCTCGCTAAAGCAATAGCTAACGAATGTCAAGCCAATTTCGTAAGTGTCAAAGGACCCGAATTGCTGACCATGTGGTTTGGAGAGAGTGAAGCAAATGTCAGAGAGATTTTCGACAAGGCTCGCCAATCTGCTCCGTGTGTGCTTTTCTTCGATGAGCTTGATTCCATCGCTATGCAGGTGTTTACCAACCAAACATCACTGTGTTTATTGTCTCAAATTTTCTGTGAGTTTAATCTTCTCATGTTTCATCTAGAGAGGACACTCAGTTGGAGATGCTGGTGGCGCTGCAGACAGAGTTCTTAATCAGCTGCTGACAGAAATGGATGGCATGTCTGCTAAAAAGACAGTTTTTATCATAGGTGCTACAAACAGGCCTGACATCATCGATCCTGCGCTACTCAGGCCAGGTCGTCTCGACCAGTTGATTTACATCCCGCTTCCAGATGAGGCTTCGCGTGTTCAGATATTTAAAGCTTGTCTTAGGAAGTCTCCAGTGTCGAAGGAAGTCGATCTGGCTGTCCTTGCTAGACACACTCATGGCTTTAGTGGTGCGGATGTAACCGAAATATGTCAGCGTGCTTGCAAGTACGCTATTCGCGAAAATATTGAAAAGGTAGCACTTGTATTATTAACTGAAGTTATACATGAGAAGTAATGAAGTACTAATTTTCATGCTATGCTTGTGTAATGGCAGGATATTGAGATGGAGAGGAGGAGGAGAGAAAATTCAGAGGCTATGGAAGAAGACATTGAGGATGAAGTTGCTGAGATAAAGGCGATGCATTTTGAGGAGTCGATGAAATATGCGCGTAGAAGTGTGAGTGATGCGGACATTAGGAAGTATCAGCTGTTTGCGCAGACGCTGCAACAGTCTCGTGGTTTGGGCACCGAGTTCCGGTTTGCAAACTCTACAGCTGCAGAGGCGGCTGCTGGTGAAGATGATGATTTGTATAGCTGAACTGCTCAGGGTATTAGCTTGCTTTGCTACTACGCTTTTATATCGATGTATATAAATAAAAACTCCAACTCTGTGATATAAATAATTCCTTTTTGCCAGCTCCTCAAATGAATGTTCCTTTTGTTTATGCATTTTGCATTTTCCTGCATCAGAGTGAACATGACGAAATCTCCTATAGAGAGGAAGGGTTGGTTGTCGATAGGTTTGGTTTCTACTATAAAACATCTGATTGCGCGTGAGGTGGGGATTTACGGAGTAGGTGAGGAAAATATTTGCGAAATATATTGTATTTTAATTCTTAATGTGTGTTCGCTTTTTTATAAAAATAGCTACAAGTTTTTATAATTGTATTTACTTACTAGAATTTTTTAATTTATTGTTTTCTTTTTCCCAAATTTTCATATTCTTGAGCATTTCCCTATTGTCTTTCCAATTTACTTCGTTCACAAAATTCAATTGTATCTAAAATCAGCGTGATCTTTGAGACTTTGAGAGTTGTATGTTCTTATAAAAAAATTCCCACCACAACAGAAATCTTACCTGGAAATACTAATATTTTGCATTATTAATTAACATATTTTTAACGGAATTTCTCACTCTTGCAAATAACTTGTCCTTTTGATGTATATCTCATCAATACATAAGACAAACACTACACTAACAAATATCATGAATTCAAGTCATCCTATCAGTCGAATATCCGATTCACAATTAACTTGTAAGAGTGGCTTAATCCTGCATGTGATTTTCAGCCGACATGCAGGAATCTTTTGCTACGTATTCCAAACAAGTATGAGATGTAATTTATTCACATTATTTTAATTAAGAAAATAGAAAAATATAAAGATGAATTTTGAATGTATTTTAGAAGGAATTCTTCCCTCTAAAATTTAGGAACACTTATATTGGAAATATAAATGTAAACAAACGCAACCTTGGCTAATGCACACCATGTGCTAATGGACATCCTCAATAACGATATCTTATGCATAAAAGCTGAAACTTGTAAACCCAGAGCTTCATTTGGTTGATTAGAGGGCAGCAGATTTAAGAATTTGAATTCTCGTTGATGTATATTTATATCAACTGAATGTTCATCAATTGTTCATTTTAAAGTTTTGATGATCTCATAATCCCATTCGAGCTTTTTAAATTGAAGAGTCCACAATTTGAAACAGGCTCCTAGAGCCATATATGCCTTCTCGAGATTTTTTTGGGATTTTTAGATAAGTTTCGATACCCTCTATGACAAGGCAACCATGACTGGTCTCTATGGAAAAGAAGACATCTCAACAACACAGAACGACTTGAAGAAGTAGGAAGCAAAGTATGCGCGGGATTTGCTTGGGTAGCAAGCAACAAAATTAGGTGTGAGGTTCATCCCTGGTTAGTCCAAGTAGTCCCAATATTCATGCATAGGATTTTCAAGTAATCAAGAAATTACTGCAGTTATTATTGATTTATTTCACGTGTAGAAAAGCAATGAGATGAACTATGATCTATGATGTGTCATTGCAAACCAAATATACCATGTTAACTTAGATGACAATCAGCAGAAAACTACGACACTTTTTTAAGTTCAAACACAATAGGACATAAAATGAGATGAACATATTATGATAGTCCAATTAAAACCTCAACTCCCTACCATCAAGTGTAGTTTTTGATCAATCACGCTCACTGATTGCGGTCAGGTGCTCATCAACTTCTTCAGTCGACAAAACCTTGAAAATTCGGTCCTCTTTCCTCACAACACCGACCTGGAAGAGTTCAACCAAACCAAACAAAACAAAACAAAACAAAACAAAACAAAACAAAGTTAAAATGCAAAATGTAACACATTTTCAAGGATAACATGTAGATAAAATAAATGGGAAAAAAAAAAAGAAAAGGCAAAATACTTCATATTCAAACAATAGGACTTGAAAGGAAAAAATATTTCATATTCAAACAATAGGACTTGAGTACCTCAATTTCACTGGCCTTGAAATCCTCCTGTAGAACAGACTGTAGAGCTGAAATGGCTGTCTGCAAATGTCAACATAAAAATATACATAAAGTCTAAACCTTTTACATAGTTGAGCGAGCTGAACCCAGAACAAACTCTTCTAAGACATTCAAATAAGAGTAGAAAAAAATATCTATAATATCTAAATAAATTAGCAAGCACATTATGGACAAGCCACTTGCTCGAAGGAAGGATAAATGAAAACATATGCATACTATACAAGCAAGAAAGACGGATATTCCATATTTTCAAGGTGTTAGAAGTATAATAATGTACACTGAGCATTAGCAAAATTCATCAAATCCAGCCACATTTATGTGACATGTCATATTTAGAAAAGAGAATAAATTCTTCAGTAGCAATACAGGGTAGAGAAAATATAAATGAGTTAACCCACCAGTACGTCTATATGTACTAAAATAATCAGGTCAAGATGCTATTGGCAACTTTGATAAGAGGCACATGTAGTTTAACCCCCCAGCATATATATGTTATTGTGTATGCTTATAGCAATCAGGTCAAGATGATATTGCCAGCACTAATATGAGGCGAATTTACATGATTCATTCTGTTTTACCTGTACAGTTTCGTCATAGGTGAATTCAGGATCATTTTTCATTTTCTTCTCCAAGAAGTTAATGGCTTCTTGCTCTTTGCCTCCAGCACTTGTTGCCTACCAAAAAATAAAATGGAATTTATTTATGTCACTAACCAAAACAAGCCTGAAAAAAATAACAATGTTGGATTATGGCTTAGATGTAACAAATAGGAAATAGTATGTATCACTAAAGAAAACTGCACCGGAAAATTTGGAAGTGTTTGGCCATGTTTTATGAGATAGTATACAGAAAGAAAATCTTTAGGAAGATAATTATGGGCTATCCCAGCCACTAAAATCATTTAAGACTAGATGTTGAAGGTGTAAGAAATAAAACTTCTCATTAAAATGTCTAAGAAGTGCAGCATTTGTAAAAAAATGAAGAAAGTTCACTAGATGTACATAAATCTGAGACAAGAATATTGAAGATTCTAACAAAACCAGAGGAACTTCCTAAATACCTTATGACCAAAAAAGTGACCAGCAGGATCACACTTGAAGAGCTGAGGACCTTTCTCCTCATCAATACCCAATATCATAGCAACTTTATGCATAAAAAGAAGCAAATTGAGGAATAGAAGTTATATAATAAAAAGAAAATACACGGAAAGGACTCATTTCTTTAGTGTGTGACAAGAAACAAACCTACACCAAGTGGCCTCATGTAGGCATGCTGGGTGTATACCTGAGATTTGTCTGCAATCCTGCATTGCATCAGGTAACTAAAGTTACAACTGGAAACCACAATCTCCGCATTCAACACTCAAGCTCACAAGTTGTCAAACAATTCTGTCAGCAAAAAGGATGTTATAACCATAGCACAGTACTAGCTCTCATACAGTTTTAAATTGGCTACGTAGCTCTTCATTCAAACAAGTACATCCAAAAGTTGAGTAAATATACTTATCAAATCATAATCGGAAGTTATGATCCTAGACTGAAAATAAAAGAACTAACAAGTTTAAAAAAGTACAAGTGTAAAAATATATTTGTATACTAGCATACCATCGTGCCAATACATCAACAGGCATTTCATAACCATATCTAAAGCGAAACTCAGCGGCCTCACTCCTTGCTTGTTGCACCAAAGTCCTTGCATCAGCTGGACAGATGAGGAAAGAATTAAAATGAAGTTAAATTGTATCGTGTGTGAGCGTCAAGGAGGGAACTCAAGATTGTAGTATTTCACACATTAAAAATCATTTTCAGTGCAAGATTATGGAGATATGAATAATAAAAGACTTCGCTAGCATAAGAAAATTATCTTCAACTACCTGGACATGCATATATTATTGTGTCACTAGCCAATCAAAATCTCGGTTACTTGAATACCTTGTATTTCAGTTCAAACCAACGATGAGCCTAAGGAAAATAGACACTAACATTCTTTGAAATGCTTTAGAAACATTAATTTCTTAACCAGAAGATTACAAATAACAAAAAAACTTGCATAGTGAAATTTCAGTCTGAGTGCATTTTGATATATACAACAATACATATACATATACTGGCTATCCAAATACTTTTACCCGAAGAAATAATAATAACAAATAAGTACCTGTCATTCCAGTAGCTAGCAAACCAAGATACTTGGTAATGGGAAACAAAAGCGTGACGCTAGTTTGATCTAAAAGCTTGTCCTGGTCCATAAAACTCAATTTGATAAAATCAACCCATAAAATAAGCTAATTAAAACAAAAGGATCGCAGCTAAGAATACGCACCGGCACTTTTTTCTGAGTAACAACACAAACTGAGTCCTTGCCGCGGACACCAATCGAGGTGACTCCGGCTGCCTTAACAGCCTTGAAAGCATATTCTGCGCAAATTAAGGCAACAAAAACTCATAAAACCTAAATTTCAAGAACCTACCAAGGAAAAGCCGATGAATAACAAAAGTGGCGCCAAGATCAGCCCATTTGGTTGGGGCAAATGACAAACACACACACGCACACCAAAAGAATGAAACAGGCTTTTTGCGAGTAGAATGCTTACCGACTTGGTAAAGCCGGCCTTCGGGAGAGAAGATCGTAATGTGCCGATCATATCCGCCTCCACTTCCGCGGCTCATTATTCGATTTTCCTGCTAAGATCTAGTCTTTCAATCCAAAGATTTTTTAAAAACAAAAATTTCTTGGTTGTGTGATTAGATTTGCGATTAGGAGATGCGAGAGGGCAGAGATTGGGGTTTATACATGAAGAGGAAAGCTTTGTGCGCAAGACAGAAATAACGGCGAGTTCAAAGACTAAAATACCCCGTTGTCTGTGGGAATTTAATTTCAATTTCGCTTGATTTCAAATTTATTTTCTGATAAAATTCGTTTGAATCAATTTGACTTGACAAAAATATATTCTGCTACACTTGTGTTATGATATTACGCTTTGCAAACTTTTTTGGTGCTGAAATTATTGTTGTGATCTTGTTTGTGGTTTCTTTTTTAAAACAAATAAACAATACAAGACATAGTCCTATTTATCAATAACATTTTCCAATCAAACTGCTTTCATTGAGTAATGTGAATCCATTTAAAATAATTTAATTTCCATGTTTGTGTTTAAATTTCTATTCGATTATTCTTTTTTTTTTGAAGAAAAAATAAAGTAATCTTATTTCATCATGTCCCGTTGTGCAAGTCGAACTACTCGCAATAGGAAATCATTAGTCCATATGATCATATCGTAACATAAATTTTTCGCCTAGCGAAACATGTACGACATTTTTCGCCTGACGAAACATATGCAATGGATCTGCCAATGGATTACCCTTCAGGAACTTCACTATGTTAGCCATATCCCTCGGCAAGAAAGGCGAGCTTCCATCAGGCTCCTTCGAAGTTCTAACAATACTGTTGAATCTGAAAACAATACAAAGGATTGATCCTAATCTTATTTCCAAACTAACATACACGTAAATCGTAATCTTGGTATTTTCTTGTGGTTCAAGCGGCAATCGTGTTGAACTTATATTGTTTTTATTTCATTAATCAACGTTTTTATATATCATGCAACCAACTTAATACAATTCTTTTTAGGTTTTTCAAGTTTAGTCCTAAATATTGGCTTCAAAGACTCAATATTTCCATAAATATAAATTTATTGAGATATATAACTTATTAAACTCATATAAAAAAAACAAGGCCACTATGTAACAATGACAACTTAAGTACCATATGTGGCCCACGAAAATCGATTTTTGGTAGGTCAAAACACTTAAAACAAATGTAGCTCCTATTTTACCAACATGGTTTAAATAAAAATTAGAAATATTAATAAGTTTACAATTTTACCCTACTTTGACCATAAGAAATTATGTAACTCACACCACCAGGCACTAGCATAAATAACCGAAACATTTACAACGTCCTGGTGGTTTGCTGCACTGTTTTCATGGCGTGCATATTCTTAGAAAATTTTACTTGTGTTCATAATATAAATAAATATAAACTATTCTTCTAAAAGTATATATTAATAAATAGACTACTCAATGGTCCCTCCTTACCCTATCCCCTCTTATTTCTTCATCTTCTACCCTTGAAAATGTTTGATAATATTTGTCATACCTTTAGATGTCTCAGAATCTAATAAATAATACTCAGTGGATACCAAACCTCATTTTGCTGGATTGGTTTAGAACGAAGGATGAAATGAAATCACAAATACAACATTTGGTAAGTAGTTATATAATGGACTTTTGGGAATGATCCCCATATATATGGGAATCATTCAAACATATTTAACATGGTGAATTTTATTCGCGTACTCATATCTATTTCTTTTATTATCAGACCCATACCGTAGTGATTCTCGATAGTTAAACCAAACGCTTAACAAACAAAAATCTTCCATCTTTCATTCAATATATGCGAATAATATACGAAATGAAGCTCTATTCATGCTATTGTATCTAAAATACAAAAAGAATATGTTTAATGAATCACGTAATTTCTTGTTAATTAAAACAAAAGTTGAGAGCCAATAACTGGAAAGAAGGAATGGGCTTGTAAGCCCAAACCTCCTTCAATGGGAATATACTAGAAGAAATATTAAAAAAAAAAATGATCGGGAAAAGAAATAGAAAAACCCTAAACCACACTAACCCCTTCTCCAAGTTCCCTCTTTCTAAAACCCTGGTCGGTCTGTCTATTCTCTCTCTCGTTTTTCTCTACTGCACATTGTTCTCTCTACTTTCCTCTTTTGTTCAAGGCATGTAGATCTACTAGCTCCCTCTCTCCATTTTCATGGTGTTTCGTCATATTTCTCCATAAATCATCTTATAAATTGAAGCTCTTTTTAGAGGAGTATGAATTGAATCTTTGAGTGCACTTGAATTTGAGCTGCAATCGCTGCTACATCTTGTTTTTCATTGAACATATGTGGTGAAAGGAGGAGTCTTTTTCATTCAATTGCATATATGAGGCTGATGGATTTGTGTGTTTGCAGAAATGATATTGTTTTTCTCCTCGCTGTTTGAGTATTTTATCTTCGTGCTGAACCGGCCTCTTAGTGTAATTTGTTTTTAAATGTTCTGGTTCAAACTCCAGGGCCTTTTTTTCCCAGCTATTTTGATATGTGAAAATATTTGTTATGGTACCCTTTTATGCAGATTCTTTCGTGATCTATTAATGTTCTCATTTCAGTGTTTGAGACGGAGACGAAGAAACTGATTGTTTGGAATTCCTCGTAGCCCTAGATTTATGGCTTTGATTGCTTTAGCTGCAGTTTTAATTTGCTGACTAACAGCTTCGCGTTATCATAATCAAATCTGCACAAGCAGTGGGGTTTTGAGTTTTATTTTACGCAGATTTGCTCAAGCTATTCTAAGAATACATTCTAAATATTGAAATTATGACAATCAGTTATAGATGGCTGTGTATATATTCACTAAGCTAATGATCTGGTCAAATGTGATTTCTTTCTTGGCTTTCACCACAAATATTACTCATGTGAACTAATGATCTATCTCTCCAATGTGCAGCTGTTTAAAAGATGAATTTCAAAAATGTTAATGTTCCCAAGATGCCTAGCGGGGGTGGGGCCTCCAAGCTAATATCATTTGGGGCTTTTGCGGGGCTTACTATATATGGACTTAGCAATAGTCTCTACAATGTTGAGGGAGGACACCGTGCCATAGTTTTCAATCGTATCTGGGGGATTAAAGATAAGGTTTTGTTCTCTTAATCTCTGTCAGATTCTACACCTAGTGCTCCTTGTATCTGCAAGATTATGCTTCCGTTCTTAGTTTTCTAATAATAGGATATGCTTTACCTCCGTGTGCTTGCTGTCTCATTATTTTGTATCTTAAAGAAAATACAAATGTTGTTTGTGGAAACAGTTTATACTAATTGGTTCTATATGAACCCTTCAGTTGTGAGCTGACATACTTTGGTTGGTTGTTGCCCCATTGTCCTTTACAATGGAACATTGTGGCTAAAGGGTGATCTATATTCATTTTGCAGATCGATGTTAAGTGCAGTCCGTGTAAAATACTGAAAGTTGGAGAACATCTTCTTCTCTTAAACATTTTTGTACAATTTATAAAGCAGAAATTTTTATTCCAACATAATGTCAATTTATTTGGCTGTTTTGTGATGCTAATAATAATAATAACATCAACAACAACCACAATGCATTTATGATTATTGTTCAATTGATAAATGACGTACAGGTATATCCTGAAGGGACACATATACTGGCCCCATGGTTTGAAAGGCCAGTGATCTATGATGTAAGAGCTCGACCTCATCTTGTGGAGAGCACATCAGGCAGTCGTGACCTTCAGATGGTAAGTGTTGGTCTATGTGTTTGCTTGTGCTGACATGTGTGCAAGTGAGTCCATCAGTGTATCCCCGCCTTCATTAACATCCACCCTATTTGTCCTTCATGCATTCACATTATCCTCTGTGGCTTTGCAGTTCATAACTTTTATGAAGCCAGCAAAAGTTTCTGTTCATCTTGGTAAATATTTCACCAAATTATAAAGAATAGTCAATTTCGAAGAACTAAATAGGTCCTAATGCATTTCAGAGATGACAATAGAGAAAATTTTTAGGATACTAGCCACCATTGCCTGAATAAGAACTGCTGCTTCAAAAGTGCATCCACATGCTTCTGTTGCGAGAAGTGTCATGTTAATTTTGTAGCATGTTTTATATCATACAGTTTGATGGTTTCATGCCTTTGGCTGCCTTCTTTACTTTTTTCTTTAATCACCTTGTACCTTACTGATGAGTTTGGAATTGATATCTCCAGTGCTCAAAGAGATGATGACATTGTAATTCGTTTCTATACTAATCAGCCACCTGGTCCACTATTCTATTGTTATAGGTCAAAATTGGTCTTCGAGTTCTCACCCGCCCGGTACCTGATCAGTTGCCTACTATTTATCGAACCCTTGGTGAAAATTACAATGAAAGGGTCCTGCCTTCAATTATTCATGAAACTCTGAAAGCTGTGGTTGCTCAATACAACGCAAGTCAGCTTATCACCCAGAGAGAGGTAGAGCAAGAGGATCTTATCTCCCCTTTGAGCGATGCTCTTTGTTTACATATTATGTACTTTATATTATATATCCCTTATCATCTATTCTTGTTCACTCAAGAAATTATATAGTGGCTGCTGAATTAGGAATAGATTGTGGAAATGATTAGCTAATGTCTTTCTAGAGTTTTTTACTCTAGTTTGATTTACTGTGAATCAATATATTAAGATTGAAAAAACTGTTTGAGAAATGGTGTTTTATTTTTTTTATCCTTTGAGGCAACTAGAGACTGTTAAGATGATATCCTTGCAACTCAATCTAATCCACGCAGAATTAACAGTTATTTATATGAATTTCTAATTAGGGTTTAGGGTGTAGGAACAAGAAGATCCCAAGTGTGTTGTACAAACTTTGTGAAAAGAAGTTTCAAATGAAGATTCTTTTAGTGTGAATGCTGCTTGGATGCCTTAGATGAACCAGTAACTTATTGAGATTATAGCTGTTGGATATTGGTGGAATGAGGAGGAGGTTGGCAGATCTGAACTGAAATTCTTGTAGTTTCCGCTTCTTCTCATAATGATTTGCATTAGATTGATTTCAAGTAATTTGTCGATTCCCTGGTAATATTCATTGCCGTACTGACTAGTTTGGTTAATGTAGAATGTCAGTAGGGAAATACGGAAAATCTTGACAGAAAGGGCTGCTTACTTCAACATTGCACTGGATGATGTGTCAATTACCACCCTGACCTTCGGAAGGGAATTCACTGCTGCCATAGAAGCTAAACAGGTAGCTGCGCAAGAAGCTGAGAGGGCCAAGTTTGTTGTTGAAAAGGCCGAGCAAGACAAACAAAGTGCCATTATTAGAGCACAGGTAAAATATCTACTATTTTATTTTTAAGCAACACTATTATTCCATTACATGGCTTGACGAACATGCTCTCAGAAAGATACCCTATATACCATTTCTCGTTCAGAATGCCTTTACGTTTGTTATGCTGTGTCCTCTAAAGAATTATGTAGGAGTGATGAATCTTTCGCAGGAGCAGATTTTTTCAGTCTAATTCGTTTTCACTTCTTATGTTGCCATGTTTTGCCTGGATTGTTTTTTCTTTTATAAAATTTTCATCTTTTATGGCTTGCAGGGAGAAGCTAAGAGTGCTCAATTGATTGGTCAAGCTATTGCCAACAATCCAGCATTTATAACGCTGAGGAGAATCGAAGCATCCAAGGA
The DNA here is from genome assembly GCA_001278415.1 of Ocimum tenuiflorum. NCBI lineage: Eukaryota > Viridiplantae > Streptophyta > Magnoliopsida > Lamiales > Lamiaceae > Ocimum > Ocimum tenuiflorum. The sequence continues at coordinate 16,727 of AYJT01076475.1, forward strand.
AATCTCACACACTGTTGCTACTTCAACCAACAAGGTGTATCTGAACTCTGATGAGCTGTTGCTGAACCTTCACGAGTTCAACCAGGATCAAAGCGGAAAGAAATAAAAACCCTCAAGATGATTGAGCTTCAAGTTTCTTATCAAGTCGAGCTGTTTATTAGGTATGGTAGTGGCTATTGGATCATATTTTCTGGTACTCTGCAAAGTTTAGATTTTTAATATTCATTGGGCATCTGAAAAATCACCCTAAGATTGCACTTTTCCTGCGAGTCGTGTAATAATTGCTGAAAAGGGTGGATTTAATTTAACTCTCAGGGCCAAGTTTTTCGACATTCTGCATCATGTTTTCACATCTGTTGGTAATATGGTGTTTATATAAGTCGAGTAGACCTTTTATTTTCAGTTCAGTAATCATGTTTCTCACTTGTTGCAACAATACTTTTATTGTGTCTGAGCAATTATTTGAACTTTGTACCCGGAGAGAAATAAATGAATTCCAAAGATCTTGGGCAAATCCAAAGAGGGTTGGTTGGAACGAACGTATAACAAGAATTCTTGTCTGAGCAATTATTTGAACTTTGTACCGTTAAAACATACCTACCTCGATAAGTGATGCAATTTCATGATTAAATCGGGAAATTAAGGCCACAAATTCACAAAATCTTATCAAATGCACACTTATCAATAACATTCAACACCGAGGTTTGTTAGTTTTGCACATTATGTAGAGGAATGACATTATATAACAAAACAAGAAACAAAAACAGAGAGAGAGAGAGAGAGACGGTACAGGCGTAGTAAATAATTCAATTCTAATATGGAAAGCTCCTCCTTTCTCTATGTTTATCTACTCACAAAATCTCCTCCAATTCAGAAAAATATGGAAAATTTCACTTTTCTCTATATCTCGCAAAATCTCCTCCAATTCAAAAAATATGGAAGACTCCTCTTTTCTCTATAACTCGCAGCTGATTTGAAGAGGGTGGTGGAGAGTGGCGATGCCTAATTTTGGACAATTTCTTATCCTGTTCGAAAATATTATTATTTCTGGAGGCTCCATCAAGTGGCGATACCTAATTACCTAATTAATCATGTGTGACAACTCGTCAAGAACATTTAAATTCGTAACATACAACACAAAATAATCAACACCTAGTACGAGAATTTGAGGGAGCATCCGCACCACCTTCATTTACAAAGTCTCATTCGAATGGTGTGACATCTTTAAATTTTCCAATTGATAGTTTCACATCGGTCAAGCACAAATCCAATAAACTTACTTTTCCAAGTTCAATATTGGCACTTGACACGTCTTCCATGTGCTAAAATGATAAATCAAGTGAAAATATCCGACACTAATTTGACATTTGATAAAAAAAAATGTAACATTACAACAAAGAGGGAGCTGCTTGTTTGTAGTTAAAATTCTATATGGTATCCAACCATGAATCAAAATCATCCAGAATTTTAGATTTAGAAATGGGGTCCATGCTGGAGGACACAGACTCACCGTTTGCCTCGGTCACAAACGGTATCTTTTCATCATCTACAATGGATGTTTCCTCGAGTAGTTTATCAACAGCATCATCGATATTGGCTGGATCCAATACTGGTTTCGTCACACGTGTTCCTTTCTTCATAGACACACCTGAGGCGTTGGAAGTTGATGGTGATCCCATCATTGATGAACCTGATGACTCGAGAACTGTAGTTTCACTGAATGAGTTCAGAAGCATGTCAAGTTCTGCTTCTGCACTAGCTGCCTCAAATATAGGTGGCTTCCCAGAAACTGGCAAATAGCTTCTTTTGATTTCATGCGATTGCGAAATCTCAAACAAATTCCGCTTTACAGGGTCCGATTCTTCTTCAGAAGTTTGAACAAGAAAATCTCCAGTTGCGATAATAGAGGAAGATCCAGGTTCATGCTGTTGTTCAACATTCTTAGTCGCTCCCATATTATAATCGAGAGATGAAGCTGTGGTGTTTGTTTCAGCTGTAGATGTGTTAGTTTGATGATCATGTCTGTCTTCATCACGTGCCTCTTCCAACTGCATGATCTAAAAGATGGAAGTAAGGTCAACTGAAACAGAACATAAAGTAATGAGTACAGGATATGAAGATTGCTGTTTGGAATGGGGAATTAGCCCATTTAGATTTTTTCCACTCTCCTTTCTTGTTCTTCTGATGGCAGTAGTTCATATTATACGTGAATGGAATTCAAAAATCATCTCAATAAACAGCATATAGTAAGCTAAAATGAAATTTACCAATTACAGCAGTAATAATGAACATAAGTCGATGCAAATAGGTAACAACAGCAGAGGGAGCCAAAGCCATATATAGGGAGGTTAGTAGATTGCAGTTTAGCTAGTATTGCATTCTCAAGAACTTGATCAACAGAATAAACATGCATTCAGATGAAAAACTAGTAGTTGATATGGTCATGACCATGAAATAATTCTAGATTGAATACCATTAGATACTCCAAGGAAGGCAGTGAAGGTGTTTGAGAAAATGAATGCTAGGAGTTTTGGTGAACAAATATTGGCAAGTCATTGTGATGGTATGCGGAGATTGGAATATTTTCAAGGACTATTGTGATGTGCAGTTTTGTACAAACTGAGTAAATGCTACTCATTCAAGGGTTCAAGCATAGTGTATGTAAAAAATAAAAATTGCAATAAATATATAAACAGGAATGAAGAATGGACAGAAAATTTATAATAAGAAATAACAGTACCAGCTCCTGGGGCAATACATCTGATTCTAGATATAATCTCTCAGACAGCTTTGCTTTAGCAAGTTGTTTGGCAAGAGCATTGAGATTAATGGAAAGAAATGGTGCCTGCATAACGAAGACCATGGTAAGGAAAAGAAAAGGAAAAAAAAAAAGACAATAAGCACACAAATGGTGCCGTTTATCTTGATTAAAGGATTCAGAAACAATTCTGCCCAACAATAAAAATATCATTAGACACACCAATATATGTATGGTCCTAAGTTTTGTATCACTTTACAGAATACTAGAAGAATTTCAAAAGTCAGTTTAATGGATAATGAAAGTCTAGCAACCAAGGGTAATACGAAAATTATAATCTGCATGTTAAGGTAAAGGAGAGGTATACTCAATGACATAGATAAAGTGATGTAAGATATTAATTTGGATTTTCATTTGTTTTGGTAGATATCGCTGTATGTCACTGATTAATTTACTTATCCAGTAAACTCGCATGTTCTTGTTAAAATGTGTTATTTAAGACGAAGAAAGAAGAGGAAACAGGGACGGTGGTCCAGATTTTTTCATATATCTTAAGGAGACATGACAGAGCTACGAAGAACTTGCAATTGAAAAATTACTTCAGTTTTATCATTTGGGCTGAGAATTCATATTGTCAGTCAGTTAGTTGATGAGCTCATTCTAATGTTCAAACAGTTATTGAATCTTGCTACTTCTGCCACAAACTAGAGCTGAAAAATACAGCAAGTATCATTCAGGAAATCATGTTGAATATTGATATCACAAAATATTTATAAACAACTTATTGCAAAATATGAGCTGCTCTTATATATTAATAAACACAGAAGGAATACAATTTAAATTAAAAAGGACAAGAATTACCTCAACACTGGTGCTTGATTTGCTTTCAAACTCAAAACTGTCATCTATCATCCATGAGAGTATGCTTTGACCCTTAGCAGCAAGCATTGAACCAAAATCCTGCATAAAGTCTAAGATATAAAGCTATCAATCACTTGCTGTATTTGCCAAATTAATCATATATGTGGTTCGACTTAGATTATCAATAGACTCATCTAGCAGTTATGTAGCTTGATTCCTAGGTCGGTATGCACATTTGGACCAAAACTAAATGGTACACAGTGCATTTCGATACAGTTTTCTTCACAAAGAGATAGCCTAAGGGAACTGTTATTGATACATTGGAATCGTCTTTCTAGGTTTCAGCTGAGGAAGCCCAAAGCTGAGCTGAAAGGAAAATAATCAGCTGAAATAGTCAGTTTGGCAATTTCTTGCTGCAATCCAGTCCTAGGTGGCCTGTCGGGCGCACAGCGACACAAACAAACAACTATTTATATTTCGCAGGACCAAACTGAGAGCCACTCCAGCCACCACTAGCCAACACTCACGAGTGGCAAGCCACAACCCATCGAGCATCAGTGTGTTCACAGCCAATGTCAGTATGTCACACTGATACCAGATCTATAGCTCTATGTTTGTCTCTCTGACTTTTTGTATGAAAATCTAGACTCTAGAACCATCTTAACTTTTAAAACATTTTTACTGCCATCTTTGGCTGTGAATCTGAATATATGTCTGCAGAAGTTGATTAAAACCTTATTCAAGCCTTTCATGGGTTTATGGGGTTGTTGCTAAACAGGTTAATAGGAACCAATTATTTACCACCAAGAATAAAGAGTTTTTGTCATATGGAAAGTTTTTCATACTCCTCACCCAAAGCACAAATCGAAGAGAATGCACCAAGTAAATTAAAAAAAATTACACAAGTAATTTAGCTGATGAGTGGCTAGAGGGGCAGAAGAATAGCAAAGGACTTAGATGCATGAATCAAATGGACGAGAGCAAAACCAATAAAAATCTGAACTTCACTCTAATAGGAAAAACTTTTTCATAAATGACGAATACCTTACGGGAAAAGGAGTTAAATTTCTGCAGAAACCTCAACTCTACCTCGGGAGATTTCTATTACCAACATAGTAAAATTTTAAATATATTGTGTTCGAAATGAACCTTGCTCATTAAAAGGCATTTAAAGTTAAACAACCTAATGATTCTATCTGAGAGGACAAGTAAGAAGAATCTTTGAAATAGTGAAAGAATTTAGTCATACTAAATGGTTCCGACAATGTAACCCTGCAACCGAGGAGGAGTGGTTATGACATTTCCTAATGTTGATGCACTCTATGCTGTGTTTTTCAATGCAATGGAAGAATAAACTAGTCCAAAGTCATAAATATAAGTCTAAATAACATCATCATATAGAATAGATGATCAAACAAACACCTGAACTTTATTGAGTAGATTTATTTAATTAGCCAAATTCTGAATCAATTCAAAGACGAAGGACATACCACTATTAAAATCATCGGACAAAGGTACATCTGAAGAATACTGCAATTGAGACTGAGACTTCGCCTCCGAAATCAAGTATCCATAATCTGCACCTTTACTTTTAGGCACAACAGAATCAGTCGGCTGACTTGAACTCGGCTGTGTTTCTTCGGATGCCAAATCGAAGTCTTCATCATAGCGATCCCAATTCGAAGGAAGTGCTCTAGAGCCTCGATCATGTGGAATCGTTTCTTTAGATTGCTGACCATGAGATTGAAGGGGTTGTTCTTTTACCTGCTTCGCAGCTGCCTTCTTATCATTCAAACCAGCTGAAGGCGCTTTCGACCCTTGGTGGGTTGGATGCTTCTTCTTATGATGCAATGAATGAGCTCTTTTTGATTTTGCTAATGCTTTAGCATCCATCTAGGTTTTCTGCCCAATTCAAGGTGAAAAAAGGGCTTAAAGATTTAATTCGTAAATCATCAAGCGCTCATAAACCAACGAGTACCAATACCAATCCGTGGAAATGTAGTTATATCCCAAATCTGTCAACGAGTATCTTTATAAATTAATAAACCTAATTCAATTTGCAGCTAAAATCAAGCATAGAAAACAGATAAAAGTTATTTACGGAGGCTCTGGGGAATAAATGTGGCGGTGCGTGACGGCAATGCGGAGGCAAATGCGTCGATCGGGCTAGATCGAAGATCGAAGACTGCGGATGGAGGATTTATTCTTGGAGTAGTGGATGGAAAATTGGAAAGGCGTTCAATTTACACTACAAAATTATCGACAACACAAACCAGAAAAGGTAAAAAAAGTAATCATTTTCGACTTATATTAAGTACCCTTAAAAACCTTAAAACCTACGCCGGCGGCAGTCCACACAAAACCCAGCCAACCAGCAGCAAAGCAATGAACGGAACTGCTTAAATATTATGGAAAGCAATCATCCCCGAAACCGACGATTTCTCTGCTACTAATAACAAGATTTATCTTCTTTTCGGAAACAATGTAAAAAGAGCAAAATAACAAACATGGAATATCATCTTGATCCAACCGAAAAATAGACATAAACACCGAGGAAGAAAAATAACAGACGTGAAAAATACCTTACAAAAATTTATTCCGGCGGCGGCTGGGTCGGGTAGGGGATTTGCGGGAAGGGATGAAGATGGCTAACGGCCGCTTTCCGTTTCTTCTTTAATTTTCTTTGTACAATAATTAAATCATATTTTTATGAAATACGTATGAATGACCTATATTATTACTCATTTTTCACTTTAGGACTTAACAACATATTTCCACCCTCTCACTCTACCCAATATTATCAAGGGATAATATGCTATTTTATCTCAAATTTTTATTATTTAGGTAATTTTATCTCAATTAATTTCTGTTAGAGAATTTTATAATATTTTTTTACTTTCATTAGGTAATTACGTCCTCGGTTGTTGACGGTTTTAATTTGATGCCGAGTCACGTTATCTTTCACATGACGCTGATGTTGCGTTCATGTGGAAATTTAAATTATTTTTAACAAGGTATTCTCTCCCGAATATACACCTTTCAGATAATTTCATCCCAATTAATTTTTATTACAAAAATTTATCCTATATTTATCTTTTCATCAGGTAATTACACTACCGATCATTGACGGGTTAATTCAACGATGACTCACATGTTATTTCCACGTGGGATTTTATTTTGTTTTCCTGACAAAAAAATAAATAAATAATCTAAACCATTTTCATCCCTAATTTTCCAATTCACATTGACACTCCCAATAAATTTATCTAATCAGGCACAAGAAAATGTTGCAACAATCTATTATATTCCCACCGCACTGGGATTTAAAAATTCGGAAGGAAAACTGTTTATTTTTTTATTAAATGTTTGTCGAGAAAATTAAAAAAAAAAAAAGACAATTTCCACTGTGAGTCATAATCAAATTAATTATGTCAACGGTCAATGACCGAGAGTGTAAAATATGAGATAAAATTAACTAACTGAAATTAGTTGGGAATAAAATGATAAAAGTTAGGGACAAACGTATTATATCATGTAATTATTGTAAATACCATGGGCAATGCATGCGTCATAAGTCTTACAAACTGAAATCTTTGAAACATTGAGTACTGCTACATGGAATCTGGGGCATTGTGGCTATGGAAATGCAAATATACTTCATCTACAAATTTCTGTCACAAACCCTACTTTTCTTTGGAATCTTATATGTGAATCCAGTATTAGATTTTTAAACTCTTCCATATTAGTTAAATCTTGAATATTGAAACTTACTATTATCTATTTTGGCAATTTATTCATGTTCTCACCGCGACTCTGACTTCTTTATACCCTATAACTCCTTAAGTGTATGCTATAATTGCAAAAACCTCATACAATATTGAAAAACGAATATATTTAAGTGGAAGTACAACAAGAGCCTTCGAAAATACTCTAATTGTTGATCCTTGAAACTTCTTTCCCATGATAATAATAAGTGAATGTATTTGTTCAAACTTGTATATGTATACTTATAGCATATTATTTGAAGCATAAGAATAATGAAGAATCTTGAGTGGCTTGTGTTTATAAAGGGGGCACAACTGTACCCCATTTTTTTTTTAACTATATATATGTATATATAATTATAAATTTAATAATATAAATATAGATTTGTATTCAAATGAGAACTCATCTTGGTGACTGAACTGTGAACTAAATCTATACCGTCCACACATTATAGTCCTAGGGCCACAATTTTTAGATTTTCTATTTAATAAATTTGGTGATTTTAAATTGAGAAGGGTATGGAAGTAATTTGAGGGAAGAATTATAGGTGGTTATCATTCATGATCACAGTAATATTCTTCATATAATAAAAATATATCATCTGTAGATATATATTTTTTACGTCAGTGAAATTTTTTTTATTTGGTCTTGACATATTTATACGTGGGGTAGACATTTTTGCTATTCTGGTGGACATATTTGAACATGTTATTGCCAGTTAAACATTATATTTTGTGTATGGAAGCACATTGTGGCTTATTTTGCAATATTTAAGCATATTATTAGCATTTGTGCATTATTTTATGTATATAGAAGCATATTTTGACTTGTGTTGCACATAATTGAATTTTGAAATTACATTTTATGTTGAATTTTATTGGTGATGTTGGGCATACTTTTCATTCTTATATTTCCGATTTGGTCGCAATGACAATTAAATAATATATTATTCTAGCGCTAATGAGAATGACAAAATATGTTTGTCATTGACGCTTAAATTTAAAAGTGCATCAAATAACCTTGAAATGCTCAATAACAATCACCACATGCCACAAGAATGAAAAATATTCCTACCATCACCAATAACAGTGAACACAAAATATAATTTCAAATTTTATAAACACATGAGACAATGTGAATTTATCCAACAACAACTTAAATATGTGCGTCAAACTCCACAATATGCCTACAATACCCATAAACTTAGTTGTATAAATGTCGTTAACATTTTCAAATATGTGCATTACAATAGAAAAATATACCTAATAAAGTACAAAAAACTTTGAACCTCCACTAATAAAGTTGAATGAAAATGGGTGAAAATAATGCAGAGATTATGAGTAAGAAGATACATATAAGATTTCTCGTTGATTGAGAAGATTATGGGGTGAATCCAAAATCACGTCCCATTAAATTCTCTACTCATTTATGATATATACAAAATGACTTTAATACCCAATATATGCTCAACACTCCTTCAAAAATGAACACGAAATAAGAATCATGTATTTTAAATCTCTACCGTCCATTTTTGAAATCAACAGATTTAACTTAGTTCATAGTTCACTCACTATAAGATATTCTTGTTTAATTACGTCCCTATAAATATATACACATATATAATTGTACTTCATTATTTTAAATCTCTACCGTCCATTTTTGAAATCAACGAATTTAATTTAGTTCATAGTTCACTCACTATAAGAGATTCTTGTCTAATTACGTCCCTATAAATATATACACATATATAATTGTACTGCATTATATATTTTTCTCTTTATTTATAAATTTTAGTACTCCAATTTTAATTTTCTGAATCCGCTAATCAGAGCTATAGAATGATGTCTTCTATTTTTTTTTTTTTTTT
>AYJT01076491.1:0-11044 GCA_001278415.1 Ocimum tenuiflorum
CCTTGCAAATGCGTTGTCGATGGGTTTCAATGTGACCTATAGTTATAGCGTGCAGCATGAGAGGCTTTGCGCTGAATGCAACAGATTGGAGGGGCAATGCGGGTTTAATGCTGAGTCGGATCAACTCATTTGTGTTTGCGGCGATAAGCCTTGCCCTTTCGCTTTGACGCTTCCGCCGGCACCTACTCCGGAGCCTAATGTTGGCGGTAATTTCTTTTTTACCCCGTATTTGTTGGTGATTTTGAGATTGTGATCTAGGCTAATGGAATGCGACGGAGTTAATTTTGGTTGAATTGCTTGAATATCTGTAAAATGCAGATAATGACATGATTTTGTGGTTGAATTGTTGTTATATCAGCAATCAGCATAGTCAAGCTATGCCTGTTTGAATAGTTGCTTGCTTTCATCATAGTGTGCTGGTGTTTTGTTTAAAATTTTATTCCTGAACTAGCTCATGCTTGACTACACAGTAAAGATTTTGAAATGGATTATAAACTTGTTGTTTGTTCGATTAGTTAGGATATTTAAATTCATAACTTTTTTTCTTTTTTTTCTTTGAACTAAATTTGATCTTCATCTCAGTTTGTTTTATTGAGCAGTGTTTTGCTTCATACAATCTCATGCCTTATGATTTCATGGCTGCTGCAGGAAGTGATCGAATGAATGCAGGAAAGAGCATAGGTATGATATCAACTGAAGTAGAAAAATTTGTATTCTTTGGCCATAATGTTTACTCTTAAAATATTAATAATTTTCATCTGTGTTTGTATGCAGGCCTTTTCATAGCTGGTGCAATTCTTGCTGGTGTTGGTTTGGGTTGGTTAATTTTCTATTGCAGACAAAAGGCGAAACAGAGGTTCGGTTCTATGTCTTCTCATATTACAAGCAAGGAAATTACTTCTTCTCCTTCCCAAAAGGGCCTCCTAGCCGCGCCTTCAAGTCGTTTCACCAAAAGCATACCATCGTATCCATCTTCAAAATCGGACCTTGTTTGGGCAAGCTCTAATTTTGGGGTGCAGGTCTTCAGCTACACTGAACTTGAAGAAGCTACTAACAAATTCGATCGCTCAAGAGAACTTGGGGATGGTGGATTTGGCACTGTTTATTATGGTCCGTATGAAACCCTTATATTTTGTCTTCTCATTATCATGTACAAGAACTGAAAAGATGCTTCTTTTTTCAAACAGGGGTTCTTGCAGATGGCCGTGTAGTTGCAGTAAAGCGCTTATACGAGAACAACTTCAAGCGTGCCGAGCAGTTCATCAATGAAGTCGAGATTCTAACACGGTTGAGGCACCAAAACCTTGTGACACTCTTTGGATGCACTTCGAGGAGGAGCCAAGAACTTCTGCTTGTATACGAATACATACCGAACGGCACAGTTGCAGATCATCTCCATGGAAAGTGCGCCAAATCAGATCTGCTTTCTTGGCCCGTTAGGTTGACGATTGCTGTGGAAACTGCTGATGCGCTGGCTTATCTCCATAAGTCAGATATCATACATCGCGATGTCAAAACGAACAACCTTCTTCTAGACAACGATTTCCACGTAAAAGTTGCTGATTTTGGGTTGTCAAGATTATGCCCGAACGATGTCACTCATGTGTCGACTGCTCCACAAGGGACACCGGGCTATGTCGACCCTGAGTACTACCAATGCTACCAACTCACAGAAAAAAGTGACGTATACAGCTTTGGAGTCGTGCTGATTGAGCTAATATCATCACTACAAGCAGTGGATACCAACAGGCATCGCCATGATATCAACTTATCAAACATGGCCATTAACAAGATTCAAAACCATGCATTGCACGAGTTGGTTGATTCGAGTCTTGGATTTCAGACAAATGGTTCTGTTAGAAGGATGATTACGCTGGTGGCAGAATTAGCTTTCAGGTGTTTGCAACAGGAGAAGGATATGAGACCTTCAATGCAAGAAGTGGTGGAAACTTTGAAAGGGATACAGAATGAAGATTTGAACGCTCACAAGGTGGAAATTGTCGACCTCTCAATGGACGAAGATGCTGGCTCGTTAAAGGACAGTGTTACCCCGAGGTCACAAGATTCACTTCCTTGATATTGGCCAAATGGGGCTCCAGGGAATGAGCCTTTACATCCTCTTAGCATGCTGAATTGCCTGCTTAAGAAGGCGAGTCAAGTGAAATTGATTATATCATCTTGCTTATGATGAGGCACAGTTTATGTATGTTCTTGAATCTTGATTGGGCAACACACTCTCAGGTATGTAAATCATATGGATCTTGAAAGTGAGCAGTTTAAAATTGTGATTATAAAATATGTTTCCATTGTCTAATTTGTGCAACTTGAATGCTGTTTTTTCTTTTTGGAAACTGTCATCAGCCTGTAGCTTGTATAAATGAACAATGGATATTATACTTGGTGGATTTTATCGGATGCAGCATGACCTAAACGATGAGTGCTGGGTTTGTTCAACTTTATCAAGTGCTCTCAATTTCTACACCATACCATATACATTTGCATTTTTAAGATCTGAATTTGATATCTTCAGTTGATATTATATGTCTTGTGTTGTGTGCTTCTAATATTTCGGAATTTTTTTACTAGCATAGACTAACCGTTAATATTATATATGTGCTGTTTTTTTGTGCTGCTGAGTTTCTTCTCGCCGTTGCTAAAATCTAGGAATGCGACACCATCTACTAAACTTAATGATTATTCTATTTCTCTATGAAATTTGAAGTCAAAATAAGACTGAAGTTCATAGTCCAATTTGGCTGGCATTTTTTAGGTGGTATATTAACGAGATTGAGGAATCACAGATGTTTAGGTCCACGGTACCAAAATTATAAATTATCTTATAAAGTTTGTCCAAATGCATTTGATTTTAAAACTATCACCGTCAAATTTCTAACTTGAAAATGAAAGTTTATGTTCTTAGTTTTCTTGTGCTAAAGAAATGTGAGTCTATATTTGTACTTATTAAAAAAGGAGTGAATATCTTATAGAATATATATGTTGCCTATTTTATCTTTCTCATTAAAGTTTATTCTGAAGATAATAATGTACTTTACATATATTATTTATAATAATATTCATTACATAAATTTATATTATCTATGCCTACAACATACATTAATTTTATATGTATTTATTTCAATATACTTCACATTTTTATTTCATATTATTCATTAAAATTATTCATCATCTAGTTGTAATTTGGATGATAAAATTATTCAGTGTAATCTAACATATTATATAAAAGTTGTCAATTAAAATACACCAAATTACTATTAGTATATACTTGTGACTAGAGGCTGATCCAGAAAATTTTCGTAAGGGGATTTCATTAGAAATTTTTCCATATGAATTGTCATCCTTTTAGCAACCGTTAGTTGTTGTTGTTTAACTTTTTCGGCATTGGCTACACAATTTAGACGCTCACCCCTTTCTCTTCTTCATCTTTAACCCATCTTCTTCTACCTAATTCATTGATGAAGGGATATCTCATAGAAATATCGGATCTCACACTGTAATATGAGATAGTTGACACAATTTGAGAATTTGATTCAAACATAAGCGATCAATTCCAACAAAGAAAAAAAAATGATCTGCTTATTATTCTATACTTTTTGGAGCCAACAAATTACATACATGTATATGTGCTAGTACAATAGTACTTATATATATATATACGATTAATAATTAAATGAGAATTAGTTTTTACGTGAGAATGTGAGAACTCTATTATTATGTTTTGTATAACACGTTGTTATGTATTAAATTAATTATTGTTTTGCCGTTCAAATAATAATTAATTTTTTATATAATAATGTCTTATATTAATAATGATGGATGTATTACAATAAATAAAGTACAATAATGATTAGTTTTTGGTTATAAGAAAATTATATTTTTTTTTTTGAGACGACGGTAGTAATATATATAAATTTTGCAAAAACCACACTGCCGAGACTCGTGGAATTTGACTCGATAGATGAGCTCAGAAAATATAGCAGATAAAATGATTAAATTTATAGCGAAAAATCAAGAGGCGGTAATATAATCAAATGGCTGGGGTTGAATTGATGGTTGCATGGTAAAAACAAAATTTCCATTATAATTTCGTCATAGACCGGCTAGCATTACTGCTTTACCGTGGGATTCTATCTAAACTATACAATATTCAATATTTTATATATCGTTTTAACATGTTCGAATGAAGATTATGAGTCTGAATTACATCAACAACATCTACGGGCAGGGGCGGGGTAAAAAAAAATTTTTTATTCGGAAAGCTAAATTATACCTGTAAAAATTTGTATTTTTATCTTTTGGTCAGATAAAAAGAATAAATTTTTTTTTAACTTTATTAATTTTGTTTTTATTGGCATGTTAATGAAACAACAATTTCACTAATACGTAATTGAAAAACAATCTATAAATAAATGAATTTAAATTTTTCTAAGTTTAAAATTTTTAATAATATAAACCTTATTTAAAGATCAAATTTATGCAATATAAATTACACTCCTAATTAACATAACATTTAATAAAGAAATCTACATTTATTAGATCTCAACAAACACAAATTTTAACTCATCGTGTATTCAATTCTGAATGAATGTTGTAGTAGCCACTGCTGCTCTACTTTCAGTTTCAGTTATATTTATTGATCTTGTTTACTTTTACTGCGAGATGTAGACAATTTTATGTTATTTTTAATATGGTTTATTCTGGATCCGCACTACACAGTATGGCCTACTGACAGAAATTCAAGCTTTCCCTTGTATAAAAGTGTAAGGTATATATTTAGTATAAGTAAATTCAGTAAGTTTAAATTAATCAATTATCATGAACCCTTCCAAACTAAAAATAATAAAATAAAATAGAAAGTATTGTGCCTTTGTCTTCACGCCATGGGTGACTACATTCGTAAAACAAATGTAAGACATAAATAAAGATAATGAGACGATCATCATAACTTGGCTTCAATTTAGTGATTTCGAAAAGTCTTTGAGTTATTAAATGCTTGTATTTTCTTGGATTCATTTTATAAATGTTTGAATGAGGACGTGTCAATGCTTAAATTGATTGCCCTCGTCCCAATCAAAAATTCAAAATTTCCTACATAAATAAATAATAAATGAATAAATAGTAGGTTATTCAAAAGGGCAAAAAAAATATGGTGAGAGCAACTCTTCAACCAAGATAGAAAATTAATTATCATTTGGCTGGGTGGTTTTCTCGCAATTCACGCGTTCTCGCAATTTCTTGTTTTCTGGCTTTAAAATAGTATTTTCTCCGACATCCTTTGTACTATTTATATCATTATATGCGACGTTTCTTTTTTTTTTTTTCCTTAATTTTACTCAACTATTATTAATCTATTTATATCGTTGACCGTTAATAGAAAATTTTATCTAGAACAGAACGCTAAATAGAATTGAGATGTTGCTCTGCTAAAAAAAGAAAAAAAGAATTGAGATGTTACTACTCATTAATTTACAACTTTTCCATTGCATCAACCTCCAGTGCTTTTAATTTGATTAAAACTGAATAAGATGAACAATCATTGAGGTTTTAGGTTTTAGGATTATGAACGAGCCTATATAAACCCTCACCACAATTTCCCAATTGATCAAATTTATTTATAATGTATGCAAAAAATTTTCGTTCACATTTTTTCTCCACTACACTTCATATTACATATCGAGTTTTTTTTAATATTTTTATTTTATATTTATTTTCAATTTGATTTTTAATTTAATTTTAAAGACGTTATTGTTAATTTATTAGATCCAAATCAGGTTACATAATTTAATTATTGTGAATGATTCATTATTTTTAATTAGATTCTAAAAATAATTACATAACCTAATTTAAATATAATAAATTAGCATTAGTGTCTCAAAAAAACTAACCTGAAAAATAAAAATAGAAATAAATATAAAAAGTAAAAAGCCCAATCTGTAAACGGAACATAATATAAATTCATAAAATAGGGTCCCAAATCATTTTCCCGTTCTTTTTTAGAGTACACATTTAATTGGTATTTCCATTTACGAATATGCACTCTTACAAAAACAATCGACAAATTATTGATACTCCTTCGAAGTCTACTTGCATAAACCCAAATATATAGTTTGTTTGCAATTGTAGTTACTCCACTGTCCCGATCCAAATCCTTCTAATAATGTTACATTATTCAGATTATTAATCGATGAATATCAATCATATTTTAATAAATAAAAAATTTATCATAATTGATCTCCTATAATTAATACATACACATCAAGAAATTCGTACGGTGCAACGCAGTGTATAATATCATTGTACAATAGAGAGTTTGAGTGCTGCCATATTCAAAGTAAAACAAATAAAATAGTCTGCTAATTATTTCCTCCAAAATATAAATATAATTACGCATTAAAATCTACTGCCTTTTATTTATAAACTTGCTGACATGACCTTAGCGCCACCCGCCCACCCCCCATCTCTCTCTGTCGTATAAATTATGAAAGAGTTTCCATTCGAACTTCATCTTCTCCATACCCAATCTCTCTCTCTATCTCTCTACAATGGAAATAATCCAGCTCGCCGGAAATAGGAAGAAGAGAGGATACAACAGAGTATCGCCGACAAATCGGAGGAACCTAAAAATCGTGAGATTGAAGGGATCGAAGCGTTCATGGCGGCTGAGGCTGGCGCCGAAGCTGCGGGTGATGAGAGTGGCGTCGCCGCTGAAGCTGTGGTGCAGATTAAAAAACGCCTACATGAAAATGATGCTCAGATTCGCCAATATCGCCGGCACCTCCAACGCCGCCAACGGCGCCTTTGGCGGGAGAAGAATCCCCAAATCTCGAGACGCTTCCACGGAGTATTCTAGAACCGAATTCGAAAACCGCCTCATCCTCGAGATTTACAAATCCATGTCTGCTTCTCTCGAGCTCGGCTACAACAAGTAACTAATCATGCTGCATTACCAGTGAATCTCTTTTTGTTTTTTTCATGGAATTGTACGTTGTTACAGGAATAAGTTTTTATGTATTAAACCACATATTTCATGTGAATTACAACTTAGCTTAAATTAGGATCTCTTTGTTTACATTTTTTTTTTCCTGAAAAAGTGCATTTGATATTTCTTGAAAAAGTTATGATTTCAAAATTCATCTCTACTTGTTCATTCTCTTCAATTAAAAAAATATAAAAGAACTTGCTATAACTATTTTGCGATTATTAACTTTTTTTCCAAATCAAGTTTAAAATAGATTGAATATTCGTTATTCTTTTATTATTAAGTTTATAGATGATTTCATTTATTATGTTGGCATTACACCGTGAACTCCTGATTGCATGCGCAACCAAAGTTGAATTTGCATTATTAAATAGGTGGAGGGGAATTTTGTCAATATACTCTACTTTTCAATAGGACTTTCTTTCTTTAGAAGCCTACAGTCAAACATGGATTGCATAATTGGTTCAAACGGAAATGAATAGTTGAAAAAATTGCTGTTATCGAATTAATTTCCAAGAAATTATTTTTGACTATTCTCAAGAAAAGTATGTTTGACTATTGTTAACGGGACAGCATGGAGTTGGGGGTGCTTCAATACACATACACGTGTCAGCTATCCAAGTTTTTTTCAATATATTTTCTTTTTCTACTTTTAATATTTCTAAGATTTCGGGTTTTTCGAATCTGACTGAATACAAATATATAGACTTGTTAGGCGAGGATGTAAAAATAAAGTTATGGATTTAACTGTGTGGACAGTTTAAGATGGCTCTTATTCAGTTCTGAAAAACCACACGTTACAATCTGTGTTCCTTTTCTTTACAAGCACAAAAGAATTAATTGAAATACAGTAATTATTTTATTATTAAAAGTTTGTTCTTATAGTCCCGCCACTTAAAAACCCCATTAATATAATTAATTTAATGAATATTTACTATTGGAACACCCGCGGAAGACCAGTAATATAAAATTAATTTGGCACCTGCCGTGGCGAGCTCCTGCACATAATTATTAATGATTTATTACTAAATAAATAAATTTATTGATAATTGCAAAATTTATGTAATATAGAACACAATATTTATTAGTCATGTAAAAATGTTTTATAACAAATTTGATAATGCGCTTGTATAGATTGTTACATTTAAAACAAATATTTTAGAAGGGAAGTTAGAAGGTATTGTTTTAATAGACAAATAGATTTCTATGTCTTTGTAGATCATAGTTTTTTTGGATTTTTCTTCTTTCTAACGTAGTATAATATATTCTTAAGATCAAGATTCACGATAATCACATTAAATTACATTTTCAATTCCAACATTCCAATATTTTACAGATTTTGTACATAAGTTTTTTGTTCACAAGTGTTTGTATCTCTCGTAGGATAATAACCTTTTTGAATTTTGGGACAGAAAATGTCGTTAAATTTTAAATTATTATTTCACTCTAAGGGGTTTATATATATGAATTTATAATGAGCGAGAAGAAAAGAATTGACAATTTCTTCTGGGAATAAATAATGATAATTTACACCGGAAATAAAATAATTACATAAATTTTATTAATCTTTTATTCTTTTTATCACGTTAAGTTGTGCGCTGCTCACCACTCCTTGAGGCCTAGGACGGGGCAACCTTATTGTATTTGTTGGCCTGCTTTTAATTTGATTATAATTAATATACTTTTTATTTGAGGCCTAGGGCGGGGCAATCATAGTGTTAGTAAATTATTGGAACTTTGTAAAAAAATTTCAATTATTAAATATTTGATATTATTTAGACTGTTAATATTTTCAAACGAACCACATCTAAAAAGAAACAAAATTAAATCTAATTATACTATGTTATATCATCATACATACAACAATAAAAAAAAATTAAATATGATAGGAAGACACCCGCAAATGCGATTTATTGCTATTAATTTTGCTAAACACTAACCACGACCGACTTAAAATTAATTATTTGCAAAAAAAATATAATTTACATTGAATATACAATTTTAGCAATCCACTAAAGATGATTACAACACAAGATCAAGTAGCTCAAAAATCATTTACAGGTGAATAAAAGGATGGAGAAATAAAACTACAAAAATATTTTCAATCATACATTTACATTAAAAATAAAAAAAATAAAAATCTATATATACACAAGAGGGAAAAACAATTTTTAAAGCGAAATCACCCGCGAAGGTAGAAGATGATTAGGCCATATTCCCAACTTGTAGATATATACCAAAACTCAAACAATGATGGTATTGGATACCAACACAAAAGCGACTGAGTATTCGAAAAGTGACCAGGACCTATTCACAATACATCGTTATAAAAGGAAAAAGAAAAACCTGGCAACTTGTCTAATTAACTAAGCATGGGAAAAAAACAATTTAACTCATTTTATTATCAAATCTATGGTAATGACTACAATAGTACATTGATAAACCATATTCATGGTTTATAACATAGGCCTATATTGAAGATGGTCTGGAGTATAGACTCACTTTCAATGAATTCTAAAAAATTGAATGATGGAATTGGTAAAAGCATCATCTCATATTATAGCGCAAAAAATGTGAAAGAATTACTAAAATAAATAAATGAATCATCAATAAATCATTCAATCAAACCAATAAACCCCACCAATGGCGTTGAGTAATATCAAATTTATATTATTTTAGGTTAAGTTTTACACTTTCTTTTTTCTTTATAAAAAAGTTTAATTTTTTTTCAAAGAGTCAATATTTTCCTAATTTAGATATAACATAATGTAATTGGATAAATTGTATTAATTATTTATTGTTTTCGAGCGATTATTTTTGTCAAGCAATACACGCTCATCGTCATCATGCTTTGATTATTTTAGCCTTGTAATAAGCTAAATTAATTATTATGATTTTTGTCATAAAAATGAACCATTATTACTAGGCAATTTGCACATTCTTACCATATTAGATAAATATTAAAACAAATTATATATAATGCATTACAAATTATTTTAGGAAAGTTAAAATGAGCGGAAAAAGAATAAATCCTAGAGAGGTAGTCCTTTAATATACAAATAGATAGATTAAAAACCCTATAAAGTAGCCCCACCCTCTTTCGAAAATTCTAGAAGATATGCCCAGGTGGTGTTTCCAAGGAAATCAAAATTACGCAACTAATATATCACATTAAAGCTCTTGTCATTCTCTTTAATTTAAAATACATCATATCTATATTTATTTTTAAAATATGAACAACAAATAAAAAATATTCATTTTTAGATTAATTTAATTTCATTTAAGGCTTATTACATCATAATTAAGATTTACTCCTCCCAACTAGGGTTTATAATAGGGTTCATGTAGAGTTCACACTCAATTAAACTTTTATTACATCTTAATTAGGTTTTAAAACTATCTTTAGAATAAATTTAATTTAAATGAATTATTTGTGCATTGGAATATGTATTTTTTCTTTAACATTTTCTTAATATTTTTCAAGTAAATATGTTCTTTTGATATCTATATTAAATCAAAAAGCTTGTAAAGAGCTTTAATTTAATATATTATGCGTATAGATGGGATCAAAATGAGAGAGTTGTTATTGTTTAAAATTTAAGGAAATTTTGATGGCATTTGTGATGTCATTAGCTATTTCGTATTTTCATGAGGTAGTGCATTTGATGATCCAACTCATCAGAGTACCATCTTAATGGGAAACAATTCATCAAGAACTTCTCTTCTCATCACTTCCCCCATACTAATTATATCCGAATAGTCTTTTGTTTAAACTCAAAATTAATTAATTAATTTGATTCAATTGGATTTAATGTATCAAAACCTAATTAAAATCTAATAAATTGCTTGATGATGGTCCCAAATCAGAGTATATTGCTTTGTGGAAGCGTTAGTCAATTATATTGCTTTGTGGAAGCGTTAGTCAATTGCGGAATTAGTAGGCCCAAATTTTAATCTCAGCTGACTTATTAAGCAAGTCAGTTGGGTCTTATGAAAGGTGTTTGTTTCACGAGTAGGATCAGTTAGAGTTTCTTCAGTTATACTCCA
>AYJT01076501.1:0-11358 GCA_001278415.1 Ocimum tenuiflorum
ATATATATAATTTTTGAAGAATTTATCTAAATGTATATATATATATATGTGTTAATATTATATATGTGTAATAATGAAAGTTTTACCGACAAACTCACAATTCTATTAAATTCTTGCAATTTTTTTTAAATTTTTTATTTATTGAAATTGATTTAGTTGGGTTCGTGTTGACATTAGAATAGAGGTGTAAATGAGTCGAGCTACTCGGATATCGACTCGAAAAAAGCTCGTTCGAAACTCGATCATTTAGTAAACGAACTGAGCTTGATAAAATTAATGAACCAAGCTCGAGCTTGGATGTACTTGACTTGTCAAGCTCACGAAGATGTTCGAGTTCGAGCTCGCAAACTATTTCTTGTCCGATATCGGTGGTGAAAGAATGTTTTCCTCCATCTTGATGGCTTTAAAACAATGGATAAACGAAGGCACTAAAGACACATCAAACTTGATTTGATCTCGAATCGAGCTCGATCTTGATTTATTTTTCACGAATCAAGTTCGATTATTTTGTTTTTCGAATCGGCTTGGTTCGTGACACAACTCGAACTCAAATATTTGGACGAACCCGAGCTCTAACTCAAACTCGAGTTCGACAAGTATTTTAATGAATCGAGCTCGAGCCGAGCTCAAATCGAACTCAAGCCTGAAAATTAAAATTTTAATCGAGTTCGAGCTCTGTAAAATTCTCCGGAACTGAGCTTGAGCATCTCACTACTCGGTTCAGCTCGAATATACCCTATTAGAGTGAAATTGGAGCTCAAATGTGCACGCTGCAATTAATCTCCTTTAGGGTTTGCCTGTAGAATTTCACCACCGTTATTTTTTTTATTTTTCGTCTCGGTTTGATTCGGTCAGAACCTAAACTTTTGGCTATCATCGCAGATAAGCACCAAAGAATTAAAAAGTAAGGGTAAGATAACTAGAAATCCCTCGATTCGTGACCATTGATCTCTGAAACTCGTATCCAGTTAAAAATGCACGATTTCTGCTTCACAATTCCGTATGGGGTGGTGGTGGCGTTCGGCGGCGTGATTGGGTTCGCCAGAAAAGGCAGCACAGCCTCACTGGGTGGGGGCGTAGGCGCCGGATTGCTGCTTCTCTTCGCTGGCTATCTCAGCCTCCAAGCTTTCCATAAACGCAGAAACTCGTACTTCGCCTGGATTCTCGAAACCGGTATGCTATCAACTTTCCGGAATTATTGATTTATGTATTTATTTCGTGAAATTGCCCTGTTCATGTCGTGCCTTTGTTTCGATCTGTACGGAGAGGGCATGTAGGGAATGTGAATTGGGGAAAACGTTTTATTCTCATGCAATGATAATGAATTCCTAATTTCTGGATAAATATAGAGATCATACGAATTGAAGACACGATTTTCTCTGTGTAGATCTCCTAGCTGGATAGTGTATATATATTTACGAAATGAATTAAAAATAGAAATCAATCCTTGAATATAAATTAAAAGGCAACATCAACTATTGATGAGACATGGATGACTAAGATTTGGTTAAAAGAGGGGCCTCGAACTAAAAAAACGACTCTTTCATTTATGTTCATCATGATGCCTCATCGGTTTCTAGTTTACACATAGGTTTGGTTTTCTCCTAAACTGCAAACTATATATTTTTATATTTTTTCCATGTTATTACATAAAATACTATTTTACTTGTGACATTCCTGCAAACAGCTATTGCGGGAATTCTAACATGGATGATGGGACAAAGATACTGGCAAACTGGGAAGATAATGCCGGCTGCTGTAGTTGCTGGGATCAGGTGCTTACTAAAAAAACTTCATAATGTTTTCTGTTGCGCTGGTCAGGAATCAAGCTTTTCTTGAATATGAATATATCACGTGTTTTCTATGCTCACTCAGTATACTCTCTTTCTGTATGTCTGAAAGGCTACAAATAAGTCGGAGGGAAGAGAGATATAATCACATTCTTGCTCAAATTTCGTATTCAACTCTCTTTCTTATTCACCCAGGGAAATAGTTAATACTTTTGTAATATTTTGGTTGTCTTGTACGCTTATATATGTTTTACTTATCTATGAATGAACTGAGCTTCTGAGAGATGTACAAATTTTCTCGAATACATAAAAAGCAGCGCGTGACACAACTCGTTTTCAGAAATTGCTGATTGTTTGCTATATTACATTGTCTGCAGTGGCATCATGACCATTTTTTATCTCTTCAAAATTGCTATGGGTGGAAACCATATTGCTCCTAAGGCTGACTAACGGTGTTGGTGTTTTCAACCCGATACCACAAGTTCACATCCATTCCCGCCACATGCCTTGTAGCTAGCTTACTGGTATACCTCTCCCACCTACTACTCTGAGAAAAGGATAAAAGAAAGTTCAGAACTGTTCATATGTACAGATGTAAACATGGATCAATAGGGAAATTGTGGAATGTATGAAGATCCAAAAGGGTCTGACAGAATTTCTTGATATAGCAACGAGGCTGATGTACATTTGTCTATTTGGTATGCCAACAGTTAAAACATTTTTGTTGGTTGTTGCTTGTATTGAAGCTCATTTCTTGTAGCTGAAGTGATGCTTTGGCTGGAGATTCCGCAGCAGCATCATTTTTTGTCGTTTGTCCTAACCTTCAACTCGATATTAAAACCAAGTGAAATTGACGGGTGGTATTTCTTTCAGCTTTTTCAATTTATTTATTGTTATTGTTTAGATATTAAAACCAAGTGAAATTGACGGATGGCATTGCTTCCAGCTTTTTCAACTTATTTATTGTTATAGTAAATAGAACAACGAAGGTTGAATGCAGGCCTTCTGCTAAATATAAAATGCAGTAGCATTTGTAATGCGAGTTCTCAAGTACCGAGAATAATAATTTATTCAGTATTCATACATCCCACCTTATTATAAAATAATATGATTTCTATATTGTTATTTTGATATTATGTATTATGTGATTATGTTATCATCTATCTTTGTTTATTTTTATATCATTCATTAGAAATATTTATGTACAAGGAACCTCACATAGTCTACATATTATTTTATTAAAATACTCAAAATTACATAGTGCGCATAAATATATTTATTATTTACTAGTGATGACTGAATATTTGTAAATCGCTATATTTGAATCTTCTAGTAATTTGGATCAACTATTTTAACATTGCAATATAAATAAATACAGAGTATTCACCTACAAAACTCATATAATTTAACTTGTATTTAGATGATGGGCCCTGTCATCATTCCATAGATCACAATAATTGTCATTAGGAATGGAGCCAAAACTACAAGATCCCATTTAATGTCGAGATAAGATTCCTCTCCCACTGCATACAATGCATCCAAAATGATCATCACAGTATAAATCATCTCCTAATCAAAACTGAGATGGATTTCTCCATCTCCAACAACATGATCATCATCATCGTCTCCCTCCTCTCTCTCTTCCTACTACCCTTCTTGTTTTCCGTCCTTCCTAGGCGAACAACATCGAAAAGGCTCCCCCCAGGATCATTGGGAATACCATTCATTGGCCAAAGCCTCAGCCTTCTGTGGGCCATGAGGGCCAACACTGCCGAAAAATGGATTGCTGATCGAGCTCAAAGATATGGCCCTGTGTCGAAGCTTAGCCTGTTTGGTAAACCCACCGTCTTCATTCACGGTCAGGCCGCCAACAAGTTTGTGTTCTCCACTGCTGGCACCAAATTGAGCAACCACCAGACTGATTCTGTGAGGATGATCTTAGGGGATCGATGCCTCCTGGAACTTACCGGTGATGATCATCAACGGATTAGAAGCGCCCTTGCCTCGTTCCTGAAGCCGGATAGCTTGAAGAACTACGTCGGTAAGATGGAAGAAGAAGTCAGGATGCACCTTCAACTGCATTGGCATGGCAAAACTAACGTTACGGTGGGTTTTGCAATTGTTAACAATTACTTACTCATGGTGAGATTCATTGTGCGACTTTCTTCAGGTTATGCCGTTGATGAAGATGCTCACGTTCAACATAATCTGCTCCCTTCTTTTCGGTGTTGAGAGGGGGGCCCGGAGAGACACATTCGTGCTGTATTTCCAGCAAATGATTGATGGGATGTGGTCTATCCCCGTTGATCTGCCCTTTACGCGCTTCAACCGCAGCCTCAAGGCCAGTGCTAAGGTTCAGAAGATGTTGAAAGATCTCATATATGAGAAAAGGGTTCAGCTGGCTAATGGAGCTCCATCTAATCAAGACCTTATTACCTGTTTGCTCAGCATTCGCGGCCAAGACAATCAAGAGTTGGTGTCAGATGATGAGATTATACATAATGTTATGCTCATTATGGTTGCTGGCCATGATACATCCTCTGTCCTGATCACGTTCATGGTCCGACTCTTGGCAAATGAACCAGACATATATGCAGAAGTTGTGAGAGGCACGCACTCTTTCTTACTACATGAATAATCGAGAATGTGTTTCTTGGAAATTGATTTGATATCTGCAGAGCAAGAAGAGATCAAGAAGGGCGTTGGTTGTGGAGATTTTCTGACATGGGAAGATCTTGGCAAGATGAAGTATACCTGGAGAGTGGCAATGGAGACTCTTCGAACATACCCACCGATATTTGGAGGCTTCCGGAAGGCGTTGGAAGACATTGAGTATCAAGGATACTCAATCCCAAAAGGATGGCAAGTAAGATCAACCCCACGGACCCCCTATTATTTCTTGTATGTCTTTTTATTTAGTCATTTGCTGGACATTGCTTCAAAACGAAATGGATATGCAGATATTCTGGGTTACGGCCATGACTCACATGGACGAGAGCATTTTTCCAGAAGCATCAAAATTCAACCCAGACAGGTTTGAGGATCCAGCTTCGGTACCTCCTTATTGCTACGTTCCATTTGGAGGGGGTCATCGCATTTGTCCAGGATACGAGTTCGCAAAGATTGAAACACTTATCACCATTCACTATCTAGTTACTCGTTTCACATGGAAGCTCTGCTACAACGACAACTGCTTCCGAAGGGATCCAATGCCGGTACCTACTCAGGGACTTCCGATCAGGATCGTGCCCAAGAAACTGTTGTAACTTAGAGATTGCTGTTAGAACTCTCATATTAGGTTCAGAAACAATGAATCATTTTGCCATAGCATTGTATGATAGAGTAGCTATGCAACACTACAAGATCCTTTGTTATGATCATCAAAGTAAAGAATAAGTCTGCTGAGAACTATATACAGCAAGATTCCTAACGACTTCGTATTAGCAAATAATAATAGATCATCAAGTAACAAAAAACTGAGAGAATCAGAAAATGATACCATAGAAGTGATCAAACACATTGATGAGAAGATGGTCCTTAAGCAAAGGGCAAGGCAATTTTATACGGCCAGATGAAACTCCGGTTCCTTGGGGGAATGGAACCTGCCATCACATCAATCAGTTCAACATTCTGTCAAACAAGACCAAAATATTTATAGTAGTCGAGACAAATGCATCTTACACTTTGATTGTTGGAGAGACAAAGGCAAAAATGCAGAGAGCAGCTGAAGCAAGTCTCTTTCAAAGAGCAGTACTTTTTTATTTGCAGACACAAGAAGGCATCAAAGAAGATAATGTGATAATATAGAATAGGACTTTCATATTTATTACTGAGCATTTATACAATCATGGGCTATTGTTTTAAATTGGCGTGCAAAATTAGGCTTGCCAGAGTTTTTTGAGCATTACACATGAACCAACTAAAATATACAAGTATACAGTAGTTAAACTAATATATCAGCTAGCTGGCACAATAATCAGAATAACTACGAGGGCAAAGTAGTAACTCAGCAGCCTTCTGGTCTGTAATAATTTGGTGGCAATGATGGGCAACGCTCGTTCATGTGGGGATAAGGTTCCATGCTATTGTATCCAGGCAATTCCATCCTGTATTTCCCTTTTATTTGGCAGTAGGGAAGTTCTACTGTGTCCCCGTCGTTGCACCACGTGGGCAAACGGCTTGAGTTGTTTTCATAGAATTTTAGAGAGTATGCATCTTTTATCTGAAAATATAACCATAAATGAGTCATATTTATTTGTCAAAAGGAGGATGTAATGAGGACGAATGATGACTTTTAAGAAACATATGCAGCATGCTCACTGTAAACTCAGTTACTTCAATGGAGCTCGCAAGTTCACCAAACAGTCCTGCTTCCTTGTATAACTCAAACACAAAAGCAACACACGAAGTTGACTTCCCATCGGCATAAACCCAATTATCTCGTTCAGGAATTGCCAACAGCTCGCCAAAAGATGACCCACGTTTCTCAGCTTCAACAATTACTTCAGAAAGACTTAAGTTCTGCAGAGTCAAGAATTTTATCAGGTTTAATATATTGTATCAAGGAGGAATTAGAACAACATTATACACTCCAGGCTTTCAAACAGAAAGTGGTTAACTCTCTCCTTCAAATAAGTTTTTCAAATTAGTCAATAATAACACCATAAAACTGTGCAGCTGACATGGCATCAAGGAACTTCTGCTACAATAGAAACTAGGTTAGAAGAACTCAATGGAAAGATCAGGGATTGATTCATATTGGAATTGTACACATGAAGCATTACCACATACACGAAAAAGGATCCTGAGCATTTTAATTCAGTGAACTAAATGGCAGTTCTTAAATTATTCAAGCATAGACCAAGATAAAGAAGCTCAAGTCTCTGAACTTATAATGACAAAGCCCACACAAATCCACATTTCACACAGTACCATAACCATACACTGTTGGTATTCCTCATAAAATCAACGATGCAGGTATTGGTATGACCTTAGTTCCAAGTCGTTTGTTCAATGCTTCATTCCACATGTTACCAGCATATTCAGGAGCCATCTGAGTCCAAACAGTCATGACAGAGGCAACCTGTAAAAGAACAAGTTAGTAGGGAATAACAAAATGAAGCAATATATTCTCAGCGGCACATGATTGATTTGATAATGTGATCAACCAGCCACATCAGATACCATAGAATTAATCAATACTTGCTTTTCCATTAATCAATATTTGTTTCTCTATCTCACTTTAAAATCTTGTCACCGTGTACAGGTTTTACCTCAAGTGACTAATAGTTTTTAGAACACAGTGACATGATATATTTATTTTTCTCACAATCTTCACGAGCTCACATTTTTTCAATAATTATTGATATATTTTCTACACACAATACCAACTCACTTGAGATCAAAAGCTAAGGAAGTTGAAAACCAATATTGCAAAGAAAATCATCTCGCAACCAATAAATGTTTTAACTCCTTTATCTTCATGTAAGTCTATGATGTCCAACCAGTTTTTCTCCAGGCTTCTATTTTTCCTGGTAAGACATACCAAGTGCCGCTCACAATCAGTTTTAATAGAGGGAGTATTTCGCTTTAACATCTGTCCGGGGAAAAATATCCATTGCACTGGAGTAAAAGCGATGCCAACAGTTGACATCTCAAATACCGCAAGATAACAAAATCAGAAACGACAAGAAACTTATGATTCCAAGGGGCTTTCTTGATTATGTTTCGACCAAAAATGTGTATACCACGAGAGAATAAGATCAAATAAAAGAATCTAATGAATTTAGTATGATGATAAAAGTTGAGAACAAGTGAAGAACCATCAGCCCTAGAAAAATGTTGCCAGTAAAATAACATAGGAGGAAGACAAACTTGAAGTTAGAAGTGAAGCCCCCCAAAAAAAAAAGTGAACTACTATCCGCAGGATAAAAAGTGAACTACTATCCGCAGGATAATAACTTACATAATAGTTAAAATGAAACACTTACCAGGTTAGCATCTAGCGGTGAGGGATAATTTCTACTGATTGTGTCGATCCAACTAAAAATCAAGTTGTGGTAACCATATGGTAACCCTGACATGCCCTTCGCATACTCCCAAGCAGCAGTCTCATTGAACTTAGCTCGGAGATCAGGATGCAGAGGAAGAAGAGCTATGTGTGGATTGGCATCATCTTTTGTCAGCTCATATTCCCACCATTCATCCCATGTTAGAATAGCAATAACATCTTCTCCCTGGGGTGGGCGGGGTGTTAAACATGTTATTAACAAAGATAGTAATCAATGATTAGTATAAAAGACTACAGAATACAAAATTAAGTAATTACTAATTGTTATATTATCAATATCTTAACTCCATATGCAAGAACACGCAAACATGATGTACTATACAAGCATCATACTAAGCATATACACAGTTACCCTTCCCCAAATGTGTCAACAAGAAATTATATGACCAATATTTGGTCTGCATTCCAAATAAAACTCAAGCTGCAGCTAACATTCCATTTTTTATTTATATATCAAGAAAATGTGCCCCTGACATCCACTACTCTGGTTATCATATTGCGAATGACAGAAACCATGATATTATTTTACTGATAATCCAACAATAAAAACAC
This sequence comes from Ocimum tenuiflorum, assembly GCA_001278415.1. Lineage (NCBI taxonomy): Eukaryota > Viridiplantae > Streptophyta > Magnoliopsida > Lamiales > Lamiaceae > Ocimum > Ocimum tenuiflorum. Next base: position 8,413 of record AYJT01076501.1, read on the forward strand.
ATCAAAATGATGATGATGATTATGATGATGATGAAAGTGACACAAACAGAATACAAAATTTAATATCTACAACAAATAAGGAAACAAATGAAAACTCACAAGGGATCTATAATTACTCAAAGTGCAACTTAAAGACCCAAGTAAGACTATAAATGTCTCAGCTAGCAATAAGAAAACCTAAGCTTTGAAATTACTGCATCAAGTAAATTGCAGAATAGAAAAACCATTACCTCTTCATTTTCATGCCCTGATTCTGCAACCCAGAGGTTTCCTTCCGAGTCTCTCAAGCATACAGCACTGTGACCAGCGTACGATCCAGTCACCCACTTCTCAAGGGTCTCAAAACCTCCCCATCTGCCTCGAATTTTGGACAATGCAAGGAAATCACCAGAGTGGATTTCATCAACAGTGATGTTGGTGACCCACGGTTCAGGTCGTGCTTCCAAGGAAGCACCCATGTGCTTTTCAAGAAATGCAATATTAGATTTCTCACCCCAGTCAGAGTTCACGAATAGAGGGAACACCTCAAATAGAGCCTGAAGAGTCCCTATCATCCCAGCTTGCATCAGAAAAATTGAAACCCCCTTACGCTTAACCTAATTAATATCCAAGTATATCAGTCATGCTTAATCTGGAAATCACTTTGGAAAATCATGATTTTAACTAAAATAAATCTAACTCACGAATTCATACTCAGCTGCTGATTGCCACTCACTGAAGTCGAGTGTATGCTCCCGAGAAAGAAAGTAGTAGTCCCATGTTACTTGGTATGGAGTTGCAAAAACATAAAGATCCATACAAGTCCAACTATGGGCTTTGCTAACCTGATCGAACAAATCAAACATGAGAAATAGAAAATAAATGCCATTTAATGATATTGCATATGCAGTAGCTTCTGGTTCACAGTTCACCACAACTATGCGTTACCCTCTATCCACTTTTCCAGATTTCTCACACAAACAATTCAAAATGCTAACTTCAAGAAGTCAATTTAGGCAAACAGTTGATTATATTTAGGACAGTAGATTTAACACCATCACAATCTAAACAGTCTCTCAAGGAATAACATAAATACACGAACAAAGCCGATCAAATATAAAATAATCACAGAACAACTGCCACAAGAACAGCAGAATCAGTTTCTAATTCGCCCAAACCTAAAAAACCCTAGAGGAAAAAGGGGTATCGAGAAATTAAAGGAAAAAAAAACCTTAATATGAAGAGTACCACCACCCCACTGAGTTCCACTGTTGTTGTGAAACACCAGCCATGCAGTGTTCTCATAAAAGCAAGCTCCTTTCCACTGCAGAAGCGAGTTATTGGCGGCGGAAGCAGCGCCCACAAAAGAGGGGAGAAGGTCAACGGCGCTGTTGAGCTTGTTCAGAATAGGCCATGAGATTTGCCGCGGCAACAGCGGTAGTACGTCGATGGGGCGGAAGGGCGCTTTGAAGGCTTGTACGTTGCTGGGGCGGAGGCCATAAACGATCAAAACTGTCAATATTAGGTGGGTTCGAATGAGCTTCAAGAAAAGCTTCATGGCGAAGGATTTCTGGATTTGGATAGAATTGAGGTACTTGGTTTGCTTAATATGAATGTTTGACTGCTAAAATCATCGAGATATTTTCGCAGATTGAATCATATTTGATTACCATACGGCACCAGCTTTGCCTTTGTATTTTCTGGAAATGCAATTGCCTCGCTTTTCTCTGTCCATCACAATTAAAAAAATAATTATATTGTTTTTTTAAATCACAAAGGCATAGCAGACGAAAATGGGTTCCTAGCTCGTCTTCAAAATTCATGAGTCCCAATTGCTTTTTCTTTTGAGAGACCAATTACTTTTTAGAGTACAAATTTAAACCAGCCCATATAACTATCTGTAAATTTAATTGAATTAATGTAATTTTCTCAAATTATTCTTTTACATTTATTTTAATTTATCACAATCTACTTATAAAATTATCCATCATGACCATATTAGGCCTATTGAGCTTCCGTAAATCAAATAAATTTAACTATAATCAATTTCATACATATTTGACCGAAATATCAACGCATAAACATTTGCTACATTTGATGGCCCCCACTCAACCACCAGCTCCAAATCACAAACACAATCTTCCTTAATTTCCTACTCAATGTGTAGGGTATTCCATTGGTTTATGAAAAACAAATAGGATGAGCAAAAGTCTTAATCTTCCTTCTATGAAATATAGATATTTATTATATAAGTTTATATCCTTTTTGGAGGAGACGAACTTGTTCGGCTACCTATTATAGCTTACTTGCTATCATACAATAAAAGAAAGGAAATCATTGCAAGAATTAGAGGACTTTTCATGGGAATGTTTCGATGATCCTCTTGCTTTCCTCATTTTATAGAGGCTAAAAGCCTCCCCATTATTATCTAGTGGACTATCGGGTACACTATTATTAGTGTCAGTGTTAGTCTCTTTAATCCTCCACCTCTACTTTTGCATTGGATTTCTACTTTTCAGTGATACTCATTATTTTATTTTAGTGGCGGACTCTACTGTTGCATTGGATTACCGATAGTTTAATTTTTTCACATATCGATTGGTAAGTGTCTTTATCTTAAAGTGTTAGCAGCATGTAGAAATAGATCAGGCCACTCGACAGGGACCTTGGGTCTGGCCTGACCTATTTATTAAAAAGACTAGGCCCGAGTTTCATAAAAAATCTATATAACTAATTAGGCCAGGCCAGGGCTTTTTAATAGGTCTTTAAAGCTCAATAGGCTGGGCTGTTTAGCATTTTATTTAATATGTATTTATATTAATAATATATTTATAATTGAATATATCAAATAAGATACATTTATTAGCAAAATATAATCATATTTTTAATTATAAATCCTAACCTTCTATCCTACTTCATTGCCTCTTTTTGCTTCTCCCAAACTTACGTCCTCTCTTCTCCCACCCG
>AYJT01076504.1:0-16690 GCA_001278415.1 Ocimum tenuiflorum
TTTTGGAATCTAAAAATATCGTCATGAATACACTTCTCAACACGGAATTATAGGAATAGTCATTATCTCAAAAGTTTTAAAATCGGGACACTATTGTTATCCAATACTTTTTTTCTACAACTTATAATGATATCAACAGTTGTAATTACAATGCCCACAAATTAAATCAACCATACATGTAGAAATAACCGGGAATTTTTTTCATAGTGCATCAAAAAAGTTTTCATATGCATGTCGTCATGCTGCCAAAAAAATTTGAGATTGCTTCAGCATTATTTTAGGTTGGTCGGAAAATGAATGCACGATTATTGGGCTTTATATCACAAATATCTCACGCTGAATTCAAGCCCAACGTAAATTGTCGATATTGGACATTTAAACATTTATTATTCATGGATTTTATAGATAAGTCGGTACACAATATAATGAGTGACAATAATATTATAACAAACACTTAAAGAAATACTAAATAATAAACGGGAACAACAAAAACTTAAGATATTGATACTTTAAGATGTTATAAATCAAAGTCGAAGTATGCCACGCAATATGCTTCGTGGCCGGAAGTTTTAGTAGGTCGTTGAAAAAAAGTTATGTATATTTATACCTTAATAATTTTGGTTGATGCCTTCTTAAAAAAAATACACATGTACGTAATCATTAATAATTTGTGAGGAGTTAAATGATAATAGATGCCGTTCATTAATTAATTTGATCAGTGGCTAAGGCTTCACATGCAAATCAACGGTGAAGTCGATGTTTGTGGATTTCATTATCTACATGACTTGATTTTCATTTGATTCTTTCGTCGATTGTATGGAAAGCATAATTCATAAAAGAGTAAATTGCATTTTTTTTTTGTCCCGTAGGACATGGTTTCATTTTATTTTAGTTCCAAAGATTTACGATGAATTATTATGTGAATCACATATTTATTTGCTCAACTTATCTTATATTGTTATATTGATTCAAAGAAATTGGAATTAAAAATACCAAAATAGTTTTTAAACTAAAATTGCAAAAATATTTTGATGGAAAATTTGTTGATGGCACCAAACATGCAAGTATGGACTAAAAGTAAATATTTAGAGCCAAAATGAAACGGAACCGTGTCCTATGAGACCGAAAATGAATTTACTCTTCATAAAAATCATATTAGAAGACAATAGTTTTGATCATGAACTTTATTGAAAAATAAGACTTTGTTCTAGAACATCAAAAGTAAAATATATAAAACAACTTAGGGAGTGAAGATTTTATTATTATTTTTTTTAGTGGAGGGAGTGAAGAAATTCAATATACAAGATTGATCAATAGATTATTAGACTAAAAAATATCCATCAGTCAAAAGTAGTGGTTATTTGTATAAAAGCGAGGTAAATAGGTTGTATGCTTGGAAAAATAGTATTATTTAATTTGGCGGTTAAGCAGTTGGAGCACAGTTTTTGGGGATAAAATATTTACCATTTAAATAAATATTTATTTTTCTGCACTCCACCTAACCTACAATATAAGTCAATTAATTTGACGATTTGCAGTAATTTGGAGAATTTTCACTTAAATACTTGTCATTTTGTACCCCCCAAAACAACTCCATATACAAGATTTACTCAATATCTGTTCATGCTCAAATAAATAATATCCCTCTTAGGCTATTATATCAATATCCACTACACGTTACAAATTTCAATCACATACAGATTACATGTACATTGATGCATGTAATATTCTACCATTTACATAATTGAGTTTTCGTACCGTTAACAGAAACGTTCAAATACCCACCATTGACACGTGATAATGTGCCAACGGCTAATGTAACAACAAATTAGAGGTGTAAAGAATTATTACAAATATCTTTACAACCGATATTATATTGATATATCAATCGTGAATACATTATCACGTGTTCACGGTGGACAAACTGTTATCAGTGAATGTTTTTTTTCAAGAAGGGTATACTAGCGAATGTTAATTTGTGTTTCAGTTTAGGAGAAATAAAAGAGAGAAAACAGAAATAACTATGCCAATAAGAATTTGGCATTTTTTTGGGGAAAATTGAGGAACTTTGCTATAGATGTCAAACTCCATGTGTCAGAAAATGAAATGCAAAATTGAAATCTCTCGTAAACCCTATTGCAGCATTACAACATTGTCCGTTTTTCAGAAAAAAAGTGTCACGTAGCACATGATTTGACCCATCTTTTTTCTCTTACTGTTTCATTAATTATTAGTGTACATATATAGATAACTTCAAATTTTATAGGAAAAATTCCTACCTAAGAAATAATGAATTTGAGCCATAAGATCAATAAAATTTACGGTTGAGATTTTTTCTCCTTTCAGCATTTGTGCTTGATTGTGTTATAACCATGTGTTTAATCATAAGCACATGATTATAACACAATCAAGCACACACGCTGAAAAGAGAAAAAAACTCAACCATATATTCTATTGATCTGACGATTCAAATTCATTCTTATTTTTTATGGAAGGATCTTTTCTTATATAATCCACTCCCTATATATAAATGAATTATTATGAAATAAAAACCAGAATATAATAAAAATTAAGACAAAAACGTGTATTAGTACGTTTAACGAATTCTTTTCATAATTTGGATATTTGAAATCATACTCATTTATGCAATATTATAAAACTTATAGTAGCATGAGACAACATGACATAATTATTTTAATTCAACCTCATTTTTATATATAGTCACATCTCTCTCATTTTTTTTAATTCAAATTATCCATATAATATAAAGTTAAAATTATTTTCAGTCTCTTTTAATTTAAGATTCATCATGCAGTATTATTTCAATAAACGTCTACAAAAATTTACAAATATCCAGTTATATGTTCATTTAGCCTAAATTGGGCATAAAATCCATACCAGTAAGGATTTATTCACCCCAATAAGGTTCGTAATATCTCTATCGAAGTGTAAGAATCCCAATTAGTGTTTATATCATTTCAATTAGATTTTATTACATCTAAATTGGGTATTCCATGTATTTTTAATCTGATTTAATTTGAAACTTGTACATGCATAATCATAAGTGTTAAAAGATTTACTCGTTTATATTTGTTCCATTTAAAAATATTTTCAAAAAATGTTTTTAGCATTCATACCGGAGATATTTTTATCATGAGATCCCAACCCATTGGATTTATAATATATTTATGTAGTTTAATTCTCAACATACCCCATAGGAATTATTTAATATGTTTATGTTTACTGTATTTTCAATCAAATATATTGTGTTTTGGTCAATTTCTGAATGAAGTTACAGCTAGAGTTGAGAAAGATATGGCGTGTCCATGACATCATGCTTGAGTAAGATGATAATTTGGAGGATGAAGATTGAAGCTTAATCCTCAATTTGCTGACCTTTTACAATTTCCCAACCTCAGAATCTCAACTCATATTTATACAATTTATTTAGGCTCCAAATTAAGCTTCTTTCATAAAACTAGGAATATTCTTTTTCCTAAAAGAATATGTTATGATACATATTTATGTTGTTTATATTTGGATTATGACACATAGCTACTACTACACAAAAAAAAAAAGAGATATATACGAACTATCATTTTCTGGTGAAGGCGTCCAATCACCTTCTATCACAATCGGAAAATTTTCTTCTTAAATTAGCTGGATTATAATTTGTCAACTAAACTATCTTAATGTGATTATGTTAATTCTTTTCAATTTTCTCAAGATCTCCAAAAGTCAATGAGTACAGTTTTTTCTTCGAGAATGTAGTTTCTGCATTTATCATAAAATAAATATTTTAATTCTTTAATATAGCAGTTATTCACATCTAATATAATTTTCAATGGATATTATCGACTACTAAGGATGTCGACCCAACCCCAATTCACTAGGTTGGCCAGAATGCAATCGAGTAAAAAAAATGAGGGTAATGTTAAAATGTTTTAGACCTTTTTATCTAATAACATAACGGTCCGATAGGGATTGTTCCATATTCATATATTAGTTTGATTGGCATCCATATTAGTATTTACCTTATATGCAATTTATAAGTATTACACAATTGCATTATTAATCAAATTTTAAGTTAAATAACTGTATCTAGTGCTTAAGAAAAATAAATAAATAACTGTATCTAGCTAGTGTGAATATTTTTTTAGTAGATAACAAAAACATTAAAGACTATTATTCAAACAATATAAACATGTACTGTTCAAATATTGACGAAATAAAAGAATAAATATATTATTAATTATTTAAATTGATTCGTCAAAAAGACTAGCAAGTAGCAGCCTCAAAGCCCTATAGAGAAATGAGTAACAGAGCACTGTTGAGTTTTGGTGGTGTGATTTGAACATTTAGAATTATCCAGCAATTGCAGTTCCTCCAGGGTCAAAATCATGAATTGTTTGAGGTTTTAACAAAACCAAGACGGATATGCATAAAAATTGTGATGTATTTTATAGTTTTTAACTGAGAGAACAAGTTTTTCGCATATATAATTGATTAATCTGTAAGGATTCAAATAAAATTAAACATAAAATAATTGAGGATGTTCATGTTAAACCACCCAAGTTATTTAGCCGGGTTTGGATTTAGGATCCAGGGTAAATATGGATTTGAGTTTAGGATCCAAGGCGAATATGAATTGGGTTTATGATCCGGGGTGGATATATATTTCGATTTGTAAAAATTAACTATTTAGATCCACGTATCTAAATCATTTAGGTGATCTAACACAAGTTCTTGCCAAAATAATTTTATTTGTAGTTTACCAACATGAGAGCCTATTCTGAAAACTAAAAGAGTAAAACAAGTTCAATCTTAAAATCCAAATTGATTTTTGAACTGGATGTCCAAGATCTGATGTGTTAGCTAAATTGACATCACTAATTATATTTTGAACGAGAAATTGATTGCTTTTTCTTTTTTAAATCCCCTGTGAGTATAGTTTTAAAAAAATTATATATAGTAGACAATCTAAATACCATGAGCAATATCAATGTGACATGTTTTGTCTAATTTCATTTAATCCCATTTATCATATATTGACCGGGACAAATTCATGAAATTAAAAATACCAAGTATACAGAAAGCTTATTAATATATTACGACCACTCTAGAAATCGACCCAAAGATAAAATAAATAGACTAGACTAGTTCCAAAAAAAAAAAAAATGATGCCTCCCCATTAAAAACAATTATAAATCAATCAGTAAATGAAATTAACATATTTCTCGCGTACGTTCAAATAACCAATTGTTGACTGTTATCACATTATTCACAACTTTTCTTTTTTTTCAACCTCACCATCAACAAATCCAGTCATATTCCACAGTGTTCCGCGTTGGCGAAACGTGTATCGTCAAACCCCCCATAATTAAAAAAAAGCCCATAAATGAAAAAAAAAGAAAAAGAAAAACCCATAATTTGGCATCAGCATGATGGAAGCAGCAACATCACCATCTAAATCTCCTCAAATTGACCTACATATTATTGTATAATTAATAATTAGCCGAAATCTCTCTAAAATTGCACAAATTTGATTTTGATAACTTGTGAAAAACATAGATAGCTAACTGAAAAATTCAAGAATCGGTCATCAAGTAGTAGCTTAAATGCGATAAAAACTTAGAGCAGAATGCATTAATCCGAGTCCCACCACATTTTGGACACGTCTTATTTAATGCAAAAGGCTAATAAATTAAACTGGTTTCGTCCCTTATTAGCAATATAATTCCATTCCCACCACACTTTCCCTCTCAATTTCCTTTCTCCCCAAGAAACTTCAATAGGTCTCTTTCTCTATATAACAACAACCCTTCACCCCATTTCCCTCTTTCTCATTTGCTCTTTTTCTTCTTCAATTCGTCTCCTTTCCATCGCAACAATTAGTTATCTGTTGCAGCTTGCTTGCTAGCTTAGTTGTTTCCATTAGAACAAATTAATTGATATAGTTTGTAAATTATATATATAGTTTGTGAGATGGAAGTAGGGTTAGGTGGTGGTGCGAGTTCTTCATCAATGGCGAAGGAAGAAGATGATGAGTTAGTTGAGCTGCCTCCAGGGTTCAGATTCCATCCAACTGATGAAGAGATCATCATGCACTACCTCTTGCAGAAGGTTATCGATCGCAGTTTCGTCGCCAAAGCCATCGGAGATGCCGATCTTAATAAGTGTGAACCATGGGATTTACCAAGTAATAATATCTCTTAATTCCCTCTACTTTTCAATTTTATTTATTTATTTTCAATTTGTGTTTACCTTTTTGTTTTTTGTATGATCAGTATATGGACAGGATGGGGGAAATAATTGATATCAGATCAAGAAAATAAAGATCTCCTGATTGTTTCAAAAAGAACTTTTGTTTTCTGGTTTTGGTTATGATATTTGTTAAAGTAATGGTTCGCGTGTCTATTTCGTTGTAATACTGGGGTCACGTAGGTTGCAAGGAATAGAAGACCAAAAAGATCACGGAATTTAATTAATTGTATTTCGTGTAACGTCAAAATTAAACTTGTTGATAATTCTGAAAATTAAATGTTGGTTGCAGAGATGGCTAAAATGGGGGAGAAAGAATGGTTCTTCTTCTGCCAGAGAGATAGAAAGTATCCAACAGGGATGAGAACGAATCGAGCAACAGAATCTGGGTATTGGAAGGCTACTGGAAAAGACAAGGAGATCTACAGAGGGAGAAAGTGTCTTGTCGGAATGAAGAAAACTCTTGTTTTCTACAAAGGGAGAGCTCCCAAAGGCGAGAAAACCAATTGGGTCATGCATGAATTTCGACTCGAAGGCAACTTTTCCGACTACAATTTCTCCAGATCGGCAAAGGTATATATATATTCATCACATAATCTAATAATTATATGGCATTTTCTGTCCCATGAGACACAATTCTATTTCTTTTGGTCCCAAATATTTTATTTTAGTCTCCAAATTGAAAATATTCAATTTTGATCCTAAATTAAGGACTATTAGTTGGTCACGTGTTTATTTTCTCATTGTATCCTACATAAATATGGCTTATATTGCTTAAACGATTTATAGAATTGAAGTAAAAACAAAGCCAAAGTAGTTTATAGACTAAAACTGCAAAAATATTTTGATGAAAATTTTGTCACATAGCCGGAAAAAGTATGACACTAAAAATAAATTTATTGGGACCAAATTAAAAGATCATTGTATGTGAAGGAATCGAAAATGTAATTCACTCTCATTTGACATTAGTTCCTAAATTTTTCGGGGAAAGAACAACTATATAATTCTTGAAAATCTTTAATATGAAAGTGTGTTGCTTTATCTTTTCCAATCCAATTCAATTGAATATCTTGAATATGAAATTAAAGTGTGTTTTCTGTAGGAGGAGTTCGTGGTCTGTCGCGTTTTCGACAAGAATCCGGTAACGAGAAGAAGCCCCGGCATGGAGTTATCGAGGATCGATTCCTTCATTGATCGTCTACTGGAGGAACCCACTGCACTTCCGCCATTGACGGACTACAATTGTCTGGATGAGAAACCTAGTTCCACTTTTAGGGCTGCTGATCATCAACGTGAGCCATCGGCAGGGGTATTTTTGGGAGATCACAAAGTGAAAATGCAGTACGATCAAAGAAACCTATTTGTGCCCCCTCAAAACTACCCTATCAACTCCAGCAGCCCATATTTAGTTCCCCAAAATGCCCTTCGCACCTCATTGCCTCATCACCAATCATCATCATCGCCATATCTTGCTTATGATCATCAGGCCTTTGAAGGAGCAAATTTAAGGCCGAAAATGGAGCATTTTTCATCTAACAAGTCAGTGATGAGCCATCCACATGATACTAGCGGCCATGAAATTACTTCGAAGAAGGCGGCATTTGATGATGATCAAGAAGGGCTTGATTTCAGTCCCAATATCTCAGATTTGGATTCTTTATGGAGCTGCTGATATAACAGTCATACGGACATGCATTTATGGATGCATTATACCGTCCACGCTTGTGTTTTAAGTCTGCGGGGAGGGGAAATTAAGTCCTTATTCATGATCCAAACTCTAATGCACATAGTACTAATTTGATGGGTTGTTGTTAGGAAGTTCCTTTTTATAGTCTCTTTTTCTGTCCCTTCATTCAATTGATTAGGAATATATTAGGATATAGGTGATAGGTCTCTCTGGCCTGTATGATCTTCTCTAACAAATTGTGAGGCGTGCATGTATAATAATTTTTATGTCTGATTCTTTCATTTTCAGTAGTGATTTTTCGTGTGGTTTCAGTTATACATGTCTTGTTCACTTCATTTTTGTTTGCACCTTTTGAAACATTGGTCGACAAAAACAATATCACTGGAGTTTGCATCATGAGGAAGACCGTGAAAAAGGTTGTATTGTAATTTGTAAAACGCTGCAAATATTTTGAGGAAGTGATTACGCCTCTAAGGCTCTCGATTTAATAGAGATTTATTTTGCTATTCATATTATTATGGCGGCCAAATGCATGGTATCCGCTATCCCCCATCTTCTGGTTTGACATCTTTAAGCATATAGCTTCAACATTAATTTACACTCTGGATACCATACACTAATTAAGATATACTTTCTGGATTTTTATTAAGTTTCCTAATACGTACTTTTGACATTTGGATGTCGATTCATATATATGTTGTTATTGAAATTAAGGGTTTGAGTTGGATAACTACTTGATAATGTCGTAAGTCATATTTATTTAATCTTTTTGTCGTTTGTTAGTTATGTTGTATTATTTCCTGCTTTGATCTGAAGACTATATTTCATGATAATATATATATAAGCTGTGGTCTTCGGTCTTTATTGAATGTTATAAATAATTTTTAGAAAATTTTGTTGAGTAATGATATCTGGAATTAAAATAGACGAGATGAGTAGAAGCAGTGGTTAGGTAATAATATTTAATGCTGAAACATACCTCAAAAGATTTTAACAGATAAGATTCTTGCTTAGAGTCTAATATTTATCTGTCAATCGGAAATTAAGGGTGCAAGTGCTACTTAACAATCTTGCCTAGAAGTAACATGCCAACTTGCTTTATCATAAACATAATTTGATTTACAATAATTGATCTCTAATTTATACACATGTACGCGGGTGCGAATGCATCACGTGATACATGGTAAATTAACCAACACAAGAGTTTCAAATTTATAAATAGTGTAAGAACTTGTGTTTTATAGAATGAATTAATATTTTCTGAGTTGGAAACAATTAATTATTGAAGAGCACTTTGAAAAACGAAAAGGGGGAAAAAGGTTTCGGTGTTGGAATATTCTCAGTTTCCGCTCAGTTCTGCTACATTTATGCATGCACTCCACCACATTTGGACCACTTATTTCTCTCTAATTTAGAATTTCACCTTCCTTGTTCAGAGAGAGGGAGAGAGTTTTCGTTTGAGTAAATTGCATTTTCAGTTTCATAGGACACGGTCACATTTTATTTTGATTTCAAAAATTTACTTTTAGTCCTATACTTAGAATTTTTTGTCCCATCAACAAATTTTCTATTGGTTTAAAAACTATTCTGGTGTTTTTAGTTTCAATTTCATTGTGTCATTAATATAAACTAAATATAAGATAAATTGAGAAAATAAACATGTGATTCACTGATTTTGGTACCGAAATTGCAATGTATTTGGGTTTTGGGACTAAAAGTAAATTTTTTGAACGAAAATTAAATAAAATCGTGTCCTACAAGACTAAAAATGCAATTCACTCGTTTTGGTTTTGTGACATATGCTTTGCTTGTTCAGTATTGAAAGCTAAGCTAAGCTTCCCCTATGGTTCATGCTTGCACGTATGGTAACTATTAATTTGAATTTTGATCATTATAAACAAAAACAATATCATTGTAGATGACATATATCCTAATTAAGATTCCCATTTTTTTTGCATGAAATTCTGGACATTGAAGTAACTCCTACTCCACATCTCAATAGCTACAGGATGCTCTCTATCTCTCCCTCGCGCGCGCGCAAATACAGACAACATATATTGGATACATATATGATTTTTGAGTGAAAAATAATATTTCATATCATATATTTGATTGTGTTGAATATTACTTCTGAAATTTTTATACGTGCATTTTCTGGCAACTTTTTATTGCGTATATATATTATGAATTGTATTACAAGAATTTGGTTAAGCGAATATACTAAAATATAATCGTTATTGGAACTCATGACATGAAGATAAAAAGGGTTTTATGGCTTCATATTAATTGACCTAAATACGTTATAAGCCAAATAAGATACCTAAATACGCCCTCTGAAATTGTTAGAGACTTAGAGCAGGATGTTAGCTAAGTTCACATAGTCCAAAAGGAAGGAGCATTAAAATGCAATACATAAATGACAAAAACTTGTGCTAGGAAGCTTTAATGATTTAGGCGAATCTAAATAGTTCATACTCATATCTGACCAGGATTCTAAACCCAAACCAATATTTACTTTGGATCCGAAACTCAAACCCCTTTAAATGATTTAGGTGGTCTAACAAGTGACCTCTTCTAAATAAATAAATTAGCCGTAGAAATCCCATCGCTAATCAATTAATATGTAAAAGAAAATTTTTCATCGCTATTTAATTTAAACACAAAAAATAAGGAAAATTACCATCTCTAATTATATCATTGACGGATTTTATTCCGTCCCTAAATTTTAGCGACAACTTATAAAGATGGATATTTTTCGTAGCTAATCTATAGAAAAATAATTTATAATGAAATTACTTCATTTAATCACGGATAATTCATTTGCTAATCCGATGATTTTTGTATTGTATTGTGAGACGTGCTAAAAAGAAGTGGAACTTAATTAAATCGAATCGCTAATGCCGCGTAAAAAATATAATACATCTCACATTAATTAAAACCTTTGGAATAAACTTTTGGGGTAGACTCCAAATTTCTTTATTATTTATCTGCCAAAAAGGTCAGAATAAACCGTGTGACACCTTTTCATCAAATTAGCCGACAATCCACTATTTCTAGATTGAAATATTAAAATATTTGTCCATCTTTGTTTCAGTTATTATTTTCTATTATTCTATGGGCAGACAATTCGTCCATTAACCCAAGAAGGTTCATGAAAACACGTCAATGTCAATAAGTTGAAAATTTACGGTACCTTAATCATCTTTTTTATCCAAAAGGAAACCTCCCAGTTATATCAAATGCATACGCAATTTCCGAAAAGGAAAATATATCAACCAGTGTTCTCTTAGCAGCAAATAGCTTTCCTCGTAAGAAAGAAAATAAATAATAATAAAACAAAACAATATAGAGCAGTGACTTTCGGAACATTACAATTGAGATTAATTGGGATTTCGTTACCAAACTTTTGATTTTATTTACATCATTCTTTATACATTACGGGACACAATCAATTTAGTTCCTGTAACATACTTTTTGTGTGTGTGAGAAAAGCTCTTCGTGTATTAATTACGGTTTGAATTCGTGATCCCAATGATTGTCTAGAAAATTCCAAGGGCCAGTATATTTAATTTCAATGAAATTAAATAGCGTGGCAACGATCTACGTCTCGAGTAGATGAACGTGGTATATTTATTTTCTCAAATCCGAATTCCAGTGAGTGACAAATAATGGTTCAAAGTTGAATGACAAATAATGGTTCAAAGTTGATCACTTGGTGTATTAAATGATGGTGGTGGAAAATGTGTAGGAACACATTTAATGTGTTTAATTGTCCCATATTTATTATTTAATCAATGTTAGAAGAGTTAATAATGAGGTTAATCCCGTTATGGTAATAACAAGTGCGTCAATGGTAGTAATGTGTAGATGTCCATACGCGCGCGCCGTTGCTGCCTGCTCGCCTCGTCCGAGCGCTGTGCCCTTGGCCTTGGATACAATTGGTCTTTGGCCCTTAGGCCAGACTTCATATTATACTTTTTGGGCCACAGACCAATTAGAGTTGGGCTCTTCGAAGTCAGCCCAGTGGACGACACGTGGAACGCCAACGGGAATCCAGACGTGTGGAAGGCGTGTGCCTCCACGACATGGCACTTAGTGGGCATGTGTCGGAGACGTTACGGCGTATTGCAACCGTGCGTGAACGTTTCACGTGGCGCGACTGCGTGGTCGTTTCAGACCGTTCTGTCTCCAGATCTCCCACGCACCAGCGACACCATCATGTCGGTTAGATGCAAATGAAAATTTTCCTTAATGGAACGTCGACCGAAACGAAAAGGCTGCCATAAATGGCAGGCGGTTCCCCTAGTGGAACATACTTATAAATAGGCATGTCCAGATACGTTTCATCAACTGTTCTTCATACATAGAAAATCATTTCTGCATACACCTATTTTTGCAACTCAGAACTCACCTCCGTCCAGTTCGCCGGAGTCTTCTAGTGTGCGATGCTGCTACTTGAAGGACGAAGTTGTTTTATCTTTGGGGACAGAATGCCGGATCTGTGAGCACTACTGGCATAATCTGTCTTGGGGGCAGAGGACTTCCTCGACTCAGCTGCCAACTGTGTTTTCTGCCTCTTTCATTTACTTTGTATCTTTTGTTAAGTTTCGTTGTATTTTTCCGCTCCTCATGTAACCTGTCTGCACAGGTCTTGCACAGTCAACAATCGCAAGTCAAATTATTTACTGTACTGGACCTAAGCATGGAAGACAACATCCACAACTCTGCTATCTCCTACAATGATGGCAACAAAACAAACAACAACAATGCAACAACACGGTCAACAAAACTGCTACCTTCAACAACCTGATTATGGATTCCTCAAGTGCTGCCCCGATGATGATGCAGCAGAGAACCCTTGCTGAGAAATCAACCAAGTTTTTTGGGACCAACTTCAAGACGTGGCAGCATAAGATGCGGTTTTATCTCACCACACTGGGATTGGCGTATTTCCTCCGTGAAGAAAGGCCCGTGCTGAGCGAAAAGGAAATTGACTTCCAGAAGAGGGCTGCCTTCGACCAATGTCAAAACAATTTTATATGTAAAAACTTTGTACTTAACTGTTTATTAGACTTCTTGTATAGTGTATATGAAAATGTACCTAGTGTTAGGGAGTTGTGGGAAATGTTGGAAAAACAGTACAAAACGAAGGACGTCAGTACTAAAAAGTACGCGGTGGCGCGTTATCTAAAAAAAGAATAATAATTTTACTTAAAAAAAGAGTAATAGTTAGGGAGCTATCGAATTTGTGCAGTATCTTGTTAACTCAATACACAACAATAGTTTTACTGAAAAAAGATCATAATAATAGTAAGACTGGTAGACTTTTCATCCATTCAAACTTTGCTAGATGTATGAACTTGTTAATTATGTCAGTACGAAAAGCCGAATGAAAAACATAGATTCTTCCCTTCTCATTGAATAAATTTTCGCCTTTGTAATTAATTAGTTCTTGGAGTTTTGAGCACGTTCGTTATTTATCTTGTAGAATTGCTGCCGTATAAAATTTCATGAATAGGAAATGACAACCAAGAAATGAATATTCATAATTCATGCAATGCGCAAGATTGAACGAACAGGTGCATGATTGCATGAAAACAATAGAAAAATGGAGTTATCAATATATATACCGGATCCCTTATTACATAATAGAGTTACACATTGTGTTATATTGTAAAGATTTTTGACATGTACATTAATTATGATAAAATCTTTCTTTATTAGGAATGTAACATGGAATTTGGACTGTATATACTTGTGCCTCAAATTATTGCAACAAGAGTTATTCTAAGGATTGAAAGAAACGCTTGTTTGCTTTCTGCTTTGTCCGAAGCTTTGTTTGTTCTAAGGAATTGTATCCTGATTCCTGTCTTAACGAGGTATATCTCTCATGCATGTGCTGACTGATGATGACAAGAAATGCTGAGGGATAGTTGTTTGAATCGATCATCTCTTGAAGTTTTGTACAGTACAAATTGTACCCAATCAATTTGTGGGAATTCATCCCACATCGGTTTAAGATATCGAAGGATGTATAAAGTATCCATATAAAAAGAGGGAGTTGGATCAATACAATATACTTACCTGGACGGGGTCAATGGGAGATCAAGGAGATCCATGGCCTAGGTTGGCGACCTCCATTGCACTCAGGAGAGGCGCTCGCTTAAGGTCGGCCCAAGTGGTCGAGTCTACGTCATAATTTGTATTAGAGGGGGCCTGCGTTTGCGCGGCCCTTGCCCAATTCAAATAAAAGTTTATATTGGTCCTTTATTGTTTCATTTTGAGTCTTGATTTCTAATGTGATTTAAGACCTTCTGCATATTCAGGGTGGTCAATTTTAACAGTGACACATCAAAAATTTAAAATTCACTAATTTTTTAAACATATTCACACACCAATAAACCTATCAATTTTAACATGGTCACACATAAACCTACGTATATTATACACAAAATGTTTTTTATAATAAATATATATTTTTAAAAAATATATTTATTTATAGCATTAAAATACATATAAATTTTTCGAGTATATTTAATTTAATAAAAACTTCAAATTGCATTAATAAACAAGATGAACTAAAATAACACAAAAACTATATTAATAATGGTAATTGTGAATATAACAGAAATATTAGAGAGGTGCATTTTATGTGTATTTATGGAAGAATTCATGCATTTGATAAAAAAAGGGTAAAAATTGATTGTGGCACACCACAATCAGAGCCCAATCAAAAATTGAGTGACGTTAAAAAATTATTGCCAACTCATTCACTCCTAATGAGTGAACCCTACTCCCAATCTTAAATTTGCTCCATGAACGTACATTTTGATAATAAGAATTTCTGGATTTAGTTATCTGATTTCATTCATGAGCCTCTCAAAAGGAGATGTTATCTTTGTCAGTCTCTCATACCTATAATAGTGATACAAGGGCTAAAGGTCAAATTCGGACCAATCACATGCCATGACTTTTAAACTTTGCTCAACAAAGCCCCTCCTTGTTACAATTGACTATTTTTATAATTATTTGGACCAATGTAACATCCCTTTTCTTTTTTTGGTATTTCAAAGATTTTTAATGTTATACCTTGTTGATTAGAACATTCAAGTTGGGCTTTGGTATGAACTAAACTGGAATTCTTCAAGAGACTTTTGGTCAGGGAGTTTGTTCAGATGCTAAAGGAGTATGGTTACAAATGTAGCTACTGAACTCCACTTATATATTACCCAATCAAAACTAAAACATAGCCGAACCTCTAGCATGGGAAACAGAGAGACTAGGGAATGTGATACATAGAACAAGAAGATTTGCTTCTATGATTCTACATTGTTCTGTTTTGAGAACATTTGCCTTTTGCTTTATCTCAAGTTTTCTCAACTTCTCCGGTTCAAATGAAAATTGTTCATATCAAATCATCTAACCATTATCAGGTAACAGTACGCGATCCAATGACATTAGTTAATTAATTATGCTAACACAAAATTGTGTTGGAACACATGTAGAGATTTTGTGTTCAAGATTCTATTTATTTATTTTGTATACGGAAAAAATGGCTTCTGGTAAAAGAGAAAAATGATCAAGGCACGCATGAAACAAACAATTCGTTATCTTTTACTGACGATTCAGTTGGTTTTTAGTGAGATAAATGGGATGCTACTGGTGACTTAAATTAATATTATTGTTTCACGATGTAATCCCACATCGGTTTCAGAGATAGAAGGATGGATAGAATATCCATATAAAACGGGCAAGTTGAATTCAAATAACATACTTACCTGGATGGGGTTAATGGGTGATCATGAAGATCCATGGCCTAGGTTCGCGACCTCCATTGCACTTGGGAGGGGTGCTTGCCTAAGGTTGGCCCAAGTGGTCGAGCCTACGTCATAATTTGTGTTAGAGGGGGTCTGTGTTCGTGTGGCCCCCGCTCAATTCAAGTAAATGATTCGTGGTTTTCTAGTTTTGTTTGGGTTAATTGGTTTAATTGCTTTTTAAGAATAGAAGAAGTACTCATTAACAAAATTATTATTTGTAAAATCCTAACCGAATAGATCTAGTTAGACCTAGTTTATTTGGTTCAGTTTTCATTAAATTGAATAAGCCTTCAACATATTTTAAGAACAATTGTAGAAAATTATAAAGATTAGTATAGTTCGTGAATATTATCACAATTGTTCGCGAGGGACGATAAGAGATGACAACCAATTGACTAGGCTAGGTAAATAGTAATTAAGGATGACAGATTAATCGGGATCTTTGATCGGAGCGAATAATGAAAAAGATGTTATTTTTTCTTTTTGTAGCAAGAAGAAAATAATTAACGACAGGGAATAGGTAATAAATTACGGCTTGTGGACTAATGAGTTAAAATGGTAAATTGGAGTGACAATTAATATGGATTATGGAAGCTAGATTAATGAGTTAACATGGTAACATATATTTATATTTTTTAATTATAACTATAATAATATATATAATACTTACAAATATAATAATTATTCGAGTTTCGGATGGGTCCCGAATATATTTTTCAAATTCATTAATCGAATTATTCACACATTTAATATTTCGGCAGGCCCGATTAACCCACCCATTGGCCCATTAACCGAATCCGTTAGACCCAAACTGAATTTCGTTTGAGCGGGTTAAATGAGTACCCATTTAATAAACACCCCTATAGATTATATCATGTTCAATCTCGCATATCTAACATTCCTTCTTTTTTTTTTTTTTCTTTTT
>AYJT01076505.1:0-12346 GCA_001278415.1 Ocimum tenuiflorum
CTTGTTGATTAGAACTATCCTAGTTTGGCTCTGGCATGTACTAATTAAACTGGATTTCATTAAGGTTTCAAGAGACTTTTGGTACGGGAGTTTGTTCAGCTGATAAATTACGCTTGAGGAGTATGGTTTCACAGTGAAATACTTGATGAATTTTCTTACATAAAACCAGGAATGTAGCTAAAATACATTGTTTGGATAGAATAGAATCTTTTTTCTTTTTTTAATTTTTATTTTTGGAGCATGGATAGAATAAAATCTTGCAACAACTATCATGATATAATTACAAACGATGCTGGTGATAATTATGCTATTCAAATGCTAGCTTGTTCTACAGATTTTTATTTTCATCGTCTGTTTTCTGTATAGATATGTATTTCACCACTTTTTCGGAAATTCTTTCATTTTTTTGTGTGCACATTTCAAGAAATAGATGGACTAAAATTACATCGCATTCACTGACTAGAACTGCTCAGATTTTATGTAATTCAACGAAATGCTGATAAACTCTGAATTTGCGATTGTTAACTCCACATATCATTTATATATGAAAAAGATGATCTCTCACAGAAAAAATGAAATGTCAGAGAGTTCTAAGTAGGTTTGCACAAAGGCAGTGTGAGTAAGTGAAATTCTACCAAAAAAGCATGCATGGTTGGAGAAGAAACTAATTCTGCGGCTACTAATTTCTAATAGGAGAGTGACGAATATAATTATGCAGAGGAGAAGAGAGCAAAGATGCATCTTCCTGTGTTGTGAAGCAGCATTCGCCTTTTCATTCATGCAATGCACATTTGCATTTGGCCTGCGTTCGATATTCATCTCACAAGCTTCCATTAAAGACATCATGCCAGCTGCTCCACTGCCCATTGACAAGCTTCTTGCACTATTTATTTGTTAAAGCCTTGTATTATTTTTGAAGGCCTTATATAGAGCTTGAGAATTATGCTTTTTTCGATCACAACTATCAACTTGTCTTGCTCTTTGCTTAGAACTGCAAGCAATTACCACTATGACTTGCTGTGGGGCCTGAAAGGATCAACGGAAAAGACATAAATCAACTATCACAGAACCTGAAATACATTCTAAATAGTTTTTGTCCACGAAACTCATCATGCAACATAGAATCTCGGATTTGCTTTGTCAACTCCACCACTAAATTACGAGATTCTTGAAATACCCCGTAGTCTATTTCTCCAGTCTTGAAATACTCCATACTAACAAGTCCAATGGTTCTGTTTGTGGTTACATGAGATAGAATCCTTTTGAATGACCAGAGATATTCAAACAGTTAGATCTAGACTAAACGAACGGGTCTCTCTTGGCCAAGGTCATTCATTTTCCACATTAATCATGATTGTTTTATGTTTCGAGATTTGTTTACAAATAGGATTTGTCTTCTTCGGTGTTATAATTTTCACTAGTTTCTTGATATATTATGTTCCATTCCACCAAATCTTGTAGCACAAGAATAAATAAGGGCAACTGCTACCTTCTTACTGTTAAGTGTCATTTTTCTGATTAATTTTTAAACATAAATTTAATGGAACTTCCAAGAGGACCTACTTAGGAATATAATCAACATAGACCTGGGTATTGGAATGTTGTGAAGAATGATGACATATTACATAGTTCTCCAATATATTTATATATGTATTTCCTCAAAATGATAAATCCGAATGGTTGATCAGCTGAAAACTTGAGAAAAGGAATAGAATTTGCTCCAAGTGAAATTTATATTTGGTAAACTCTCCAAAGAGAGGGAAGAGAAGTTTTTAATCTCTGTTTTCGAAAATGAAATATTCCTCTGTTGTAAGCCTCCAAGTTTGCAGCGATCTTTGACTGATAAGCTTCCATCAAGGCCAATTTGTTGATCGGAATTTGTGATGTTCGAATATTTTGTCGTGGAGAATGTTTTGTTTGATGTTTCTGAGGGAGTTTATGACTTGATGTAGATGAGTAAACATAATTTGTAAGTTTTGTATTCAAACTCTGAACATTTTTTCCTATAGAAATCTGGATTCCTTTCAAGCTGGACATTGATAAACTTCCATGAATGAGACACTGCAGCATCAGCTCTGATGGCCATTCTATCACTCTCTTTATTCACTTGTTTCTTAGGTCTCTGTTGCAGTTCAAAGCGTGTGACTGGATATGGTGCAAGTCATTTTCAGACATACTGTTGTATATTTCTTATGTTATATACAATGAAGGACTATCCCTGCTCGCAATTTGCACGTGTTCTTGAAAAACGGCTGCATAGAGTGCAGGCAGGATTAGAACTATGCTGTTGTACTAGATTGTACAGAAGAATCTCTCGTAATTAAGACATGACAACATTCAATTGTTTTTTTGTTTCCATAGATCTTTCTGTCTTAGTGAACTGTAAAAATGCTTTCTGCTCCTCAAGTCAGCGGTTGCATAGTGAGATGAATTGGATAAGTAATTAGCTTAACATTGGGCATTTGAGAGGTGATGTAATCCCACATCGGTTGCAGAGATAGAAGGATGGATAGAGTAACCATATAAAATGGGGGAGGTGGATCCGAAGAACATACTTACCTGGACGGGGTGAATGGGCGATCAAGAAGACCCATGGCCTAGGTTGGCGACCTCCATTGCACTTGGGAGGGGCGCCCGCCTAAGGTCGGCCCAAGTGGTCGAGCCTACGTCATAATTTGTGTTAGAGGGGCCTGCGTTCGCGTGGCCCCTGCCCAATTCAAGTCTAACTTTGTAACTAATTTTGTCCACATTGACGTTTGTTGCATTTTATTGGGAGTTTCTTCAACTTCTAATTTAGTTTGACAAGTATCTAGTATGGTTCATGGAAAAAACTGAACTTACCTTAACCAGCAAAACTAAAATTTAGCCGAACCAAGAGCTTGAGGAGAGACCGGGGAAAAATATGATTATGGAACATGAAGATTTGCTACTGAACTGCAATATTGTTCTGTTTCGAGAACATATGTCTTTTGCTTGATGTAAAATCCATTGCATAAGTTTTCTGAAGTGGTGAACATATCAAATCATCAAACAAGTTGAGGATTGGGACAGAGAAGTTGAGCTAAATCAATGCAATGGCCCGAGTCCAATTGAAGGAGAAGTGAAATATTCAAGTCAATGAGTTTTGTTTTTTAAAGCCAGAGAAGTACCTAAAATACATGGTTTGAAAGTGACAAAATCATACTTCTGTTATTCATTAAAACTAGTCATAGGTTTTCGCATTTATTAATGAATCTGGCCTTTTTCTAATTAGGCAGGTGAGCATGTACAGAATAGAATCTTGTAACAACTATCAGGAGATAACAAATGATGATGCTCATATACGTTTTGGGAAAGAGATTATATGGAGCAAAGAATTATGCTAGTTTTTCCCATTACAACTATGGTGGCTTGTCTATAATTGACACAGACTCTGCACAAGAATTATCATATTATATCAATTAATTCGAAAACTAAAACCAAAAACAACAATAAAGTATCTCATTATTTTTCAATAGTGATAATTATGATGTTCAAATGCTAGTTCCTTCTACATATCTTTACTTTCGTCATCTCTTTCCCGTGTAAATATATGTTTCAAATTTTTTTTTGGAAATTCTTTATTTTTTTTGTGTGCACATCCCAAGAAATAGATGGACTCAAATTATATCGCGTTCCTGCTCAGATTTACGTAGTGTAACTAAAATTCAAACGAAATGCTGATAAACTCAGAGTTTGCGATTGTCAACTTCGCATTTCATTACATATGAAAAGATGATGTCTCACAGAAAAAATGAAATGTTATAGAGTTCAATAGCATGCATGTCCAAAAGTAGGTTCGCACGAAGGCAGAGTAATGTAGAGTAAGTGCAACTCTACCAAAAGAGCATAAAATAAATGGTTGGAGAGAAAAACTAGTTGTGTGGCTACTGATTTCTATTAGGATATTGATGAATATAATTATGCAGGGGAGAAGAGACAGCGTAGGTGAATCTGCTACTGGATTCTCTTCTGGGGAATGAGATGTTCCTGAGTTGTGAAGCAGCATGCAAGCATTCGCCTTTTTGTTCATGCAGTGCACATTTGCAGTTGCGATGATAAGGCCTGCGGTCGATCTTCGTCTCACACATTGACAAGCTTCCATTAAAGACGCAGTGGAACATCATCTCAACTGCTCCACTGGCCATTCTGCTTCTTGCACTATTTATTGTTAAAGCGTTGTGTTATTTGTGAGGGGCTTATATAGAACTCAAGGATTATGCTTCTCCGTTCACAACTAAGAACTTGTCTTGCTCTTTGCTTAGAACTATAAGCAATTATCACTATGAAAATTCAGTATCCTTGCTGTGGGCCCTAAAAGGGATTAACAGAAAAGACATGAATCAACTAACAGAGAATCTGAAGAATGGCAAAGGTCGTTTAGTTTCTTGTTTTCATTTTAAACTCTTTAGCAAATATTCCTTTTTATCCTATGATCGGGTGAAAGGGAAGCTTTTGTTTTTTTTTTTCTTGAATGCATGACGTGTATAAAATGAGCATCAAAAGTAGATCTCACTTAAAGATTCGTTCATTACCAACTTACCGGATAAGATGAGAAAGCTTTGTCAACTAATTAATTTCTGATTGAAAACAAGAAAGTTGGCCATTATTTAAGTAATTATCAAGTAAAAATGATTTCTCTAAAAAAAATCAATATAAAATGACATATATGTATATTTTAATTAAATATATTCCTAAGTAAACAGTTTTTCCTTCGATATCATATTTTTTTGTTTTATGGATTATACTGCCTATGTAACGATAATATATAGAACAAACAACATAATACCTACTGAGTATAATATATAAAACAAAGAAGCATGTGATATAGAGCAAAAAGTATCTTTGCATGCTCTTGCCATATCAGAATACTTCTATTCCAATTTGCTGGGTTTATACATATATCTTGCGATTACCAAATATTTTATTATTTTCCACTTTGAACAGTACTGTGTAAGAGTAAAAAACCAAATATCGTCATAGCACCATTATTTGAGGTATCTTCCGAGTAAAAACATTCTTACAACTTTTCTTAAAACATTCAAAATAGTTTTTCTCCTCAAAAACTCATCATGCATCGTAGAATCTCGGATTTGCTTTGTTGACTCCACCAATAAATTACAAGATTCTTTTTTTTTTCTTTTTCTGAGGTGATAAATTACAAGATTCTTGAAATACCCCATAGTCAATTTCTTCAGTCTTGAAATACTCTATACTAAGAAGTCCATTGTTTCTGTCTTGATTACATGAGAAAGAAATCTTTTTGACTGGACCAGAGATATTCAAACAGTAAGATCTAGACTAAAAGAACAGGTAAAGAATTTCACTCTTGGGGAAGATAATTCATTTTCTACATTAATCGTGCCTGTTTTATGTTTCGAGAAGTTGGCTCATTTGTTTACAGTTAGGAATTTCTCTTCTTCGGATGCTATAATTCTCACTCAGTTTCGTGATATATTATGTTCCATTGTACCAAATCTTGTAGCACAAGACAAAATAAGGGTAGCCGCCACCTTCCTGTTGTTGTCGAACCAATAATAAGTGTCATTTTTCTGGTTAGTTTTGAAACATTAATTTAATGAAACTTCCAAGAGGACCTACTTAGGAATATAATCAACATAGACCTGTGTATTGGAATGGTGTGAAGAATGATGAATTATTACACATCTCTCCAATATATTTATAAATGTATTTCCTCAAAATGATAAATCCGATTGGTCGATCAGCTGACAACTTGAGAAAAGGAATAAAAGTGCCGATCTCTATTTGGCTCCATTAAGAATTGCACTTAATTTGCTCTAATATTTGGTAAACTCTCCACAAGTGAGGGTAAAGGAGCTGTTAATCTGTATTTTCCGAAAATGAAATATTCCTCAGTTGTTAAGCATCTAACTTTGCAGCTGTCTTTGACTGATAAGATTCCATCAAATCCAGTGACCATTCTTGCCGATCGATTTTGTGATGAGCGAAATATTTTGTTGTGTTCTGTTTTTTTCCAACAGA
Source organism: Ocimum tenuiflorum (assembly GCA_001278415.1). Taxonomy (NCBI): domain Eukaryota; kingdom Viridiplantae; phylum Streptophyta; class Magnoliopsida; order Lamiales; family Lamiaceae; genus Ocimum; species Ocimum tenuiflorum. The sequence continues at coordinate 6,022 of AYJT01076505.1, forward strand.
AATCTGGATTCCGTTGATAAAATTCCATCAATGAGACTGGATATGGTGCAAGTAATTTTCAGACATACTGTTGTGTGTTTCTTATTTTATATACAATGAAGGACTATCCCTGCTTGTAATTGGTATGTGTTCTTGAACATCTATATGGAGTGCAGGCAGGATTAGAAATATGCAGCTTTACTTGGATTGCACAGAAGAATTTCTTTACGTGCTATTCAAGAGCGGGTTCAAATCCAGTTTTTGTCTAATATGACATGACTTTTATCTGTACTACGTTTTATTAGCACTATTTACAATGAAAAATTTGTCTGTGGGGGAATAGATGAGATGATTAAGACATGACAACATTCAGTTGGTTTTTGTTTCCATAAAAGTTTGTCTTAGTGAATGCTCAGCTCTTAAATTGGATGCTTCTGGTGACTTAAAATTACTATTCATTCAGCGTTCTTTATCTCTGTTGCTAAATAGCATAACATGGGGAATTCCAGAGGTGATGTAATCCCACATCGGTTGCAGAGATATGAAGGATGGATAAAGTAACCGTATAAAATGGGGGAGATGGATCCGAAGAACATACTTACCTGGACGGGGTCAATGGGCGATCAAGAAGACCCATGGCCTAGGTTGGCGACCTCCATTGCACTCGGGAGGGACGCCCGCCTAAGGTCGGTCCAAGTGGTCGAGCCTACGTCATAATTTGTGTTAGAGGGGGCCCGGCGTTCGCGCGGCCCCTGCCCAATTGTAGTCTAACTTTGTATTCAATTCGGTCCAAGTTCACGTTTATTGAATTCTATTGGGAGTTTCTTCAGCCTGATAATTCAGATTGAGCAGTATGGTTTCACAAGTTGGCACGGGATATGTACATGTATTTTACCCAGCAAATCTAAAATTTAGCAAAAATCTACATTGTTCTGTTTTCAGAAGTTGTACGGTTCACACGTATGGTGGACATATGAAATCATCTAACGGTTATCAAGTGACAAGTTGAGGATTGGGCTAAATCAATGCAATGGCGCGAGTCCAATTGAAATATTTAAGCCAATGAATTTTCTTATATAAAGCCAGAGAAGTAGCTAAAATACATTGTTTGAAAGTGACAAAATCTTACTTTTGTTATTCATTAGAACTAGTCATAGAGTTTCCCATTTATTAATGAATTTGGCCTTTTTTCTAATCAGGCAGGCTACGTCAACTTCATTAAACAATGCTGCCGTTGTATAGAATAGAATTATTTTTGAGCGTGTATAAAATAGAATCTTGTAGAACTATCATAAGATAACAAACGCTGCTGGAGCAAAGAATTATGCTAGCTTTTGGGATTCCTGCTCAGATTTACGTAGTGTAAATGAAATGCTGATAAACTCTGAATTTGCGATTGTTATCTCCACATTTCATTATACATGAAAAGATGATTTCTCAACAAAAAATGAAATGTCATAGAGTTCAATATTAGCATGCATGCTCAAAAAGTAGGTTTGCACAAAGGCATTAATGTAGGGTAAATGAAAGCATTCCCTTATTGTGCAACTCTACCAAAAAAGCATGCATGGTTGGAGAAAAAACTAGTTTTACGGCAACTGATATCTATTTGGATATTGATAAATGCAGAGGAGATCGAAGAGACAGCAGAAGTGCATCTGCTACTGAACTCTCTTCTAGGAAATGAGATGTTCCTGCGTTGTGAAGCAGCATGCAAGCATTCGCCTTTTCGTTCATGCAATGCACACTTGCAATTGCGATGGTAAGGCCTGCGTTCGATCTTCGTCTCACACATTGATAAGCTTCCATTAAAGACGCAGTGGAACATCATCTCAGCTGCTCCACTGCCCATTCTGCTTCTTGCATGCGCTATATTTGTTAAACCATTGCATTATTATGTGAAGGCCTTATATTGATATCAAGAATCATGCTTTTCGATCACAACTATGAACTTGTCTTGCTCTTTGCTTAGAACTCTAAGCAATTATCACTATGAAAATTCAGTCTCCTTGCTGTGGGCCCTAAAAGGATTAACAGAAAAAACATAAATCAACTAACAGAGAATCTGAAGAATGGCTACGTGCTGTTAGCAAATATTCGTTTCATCCTATGATCGGGTGAAAGGGAAGCTTTCGTTTTTTTCTTTTCTTGAATGCATGACGTGTCCAAGTTTTTTTTTTTTAATTTCTCATTATGCGAATGAGCATCAAAGTAGTTACTCAGCTATACGTCGTCTTAGAATTTTTAGGGCTCTATGCAAATTATAAAATATAACCCTAAACAATTAATATATATACTTTTTAATTTACCAAAAAGAAATCTTATAATTATATTACCACATTCTCAAAAAAATTATATTTTTCCATCAATATTATCATTCTTGGTATCAACTATATTTTGAATATCAACCGATTGATTAAACATAAATCTTCCGTCTCACTACATGTATTACTTGCGCGTTGCGATTATATATATATATAGATCATCTGAAATCTATCTTTATACTGCAATACTTAATTTCACACGTTGCTCATAGCAATTTTAATTTTCTTAAAGCAAAATACTATGAATTGTTTTACAAATATATAATGATCATATCACATAACAAAAAAAAAAAGAAACATAAAAAAGTAAAATATAACCTCACAATCAATAAATTTAAATCTAAATAATGTCTTAATAAATTCATACAAGTCTAATAAAAAATCACAATAATAAAATTTACAATTAAATAACCTCATAAATATGAGGTCGGGGTTACTATAAAATTTAAAAATAAACTCGATATTACTTGTATTAATAGGTGTGCTATCTTATTTTTTTTAATTATTGAACATAATTTATTTACTGAAAATAAAAGAACCATTTGAACGATGAAGGTGGTAATTTAAGAGGATTTCATGAAAAAAAAAAAAAAAGGAGAGAACAACATAGATAATGGAGAAAAGAGGAGCTAAAAGATAATTTCTATTAAATTTATTATTTTAATTTTATAAGATAACATTTAAAAAAAATTGGCCCTCCAAAATTTCTATTAAAGGTAATTTAAGAGGATTCATGCAGAAAAAGAGAAGAACAACATATATATAATAGAGAAAAGAGGAGCTAAAATATAATTTCTATTAAATTTATTATTTTAATTTTATAAGATAACATGTAAAAAAATTGGATCGTTCAAAATTTAGTATCTGTGCAAGTGATCCAGTTGCACTTCGTTAGAGCCGGCCATGCAGTCAGCTGATTGATTACCAATTTACCGGATGAGATGTTGAGATGTGAGAGCTTTTTCAACTAATTAATATCTTATTGAAAACCGAGAAAGTTGGCCATTCAATAAGTAATTATCAATAAAAATGATATGTGTATATTTTAATTCACTAATTAGGATTACGTTCAACGCACGTCATACTTTCGGGTTTAAAAGATGGAATGGTAAATAATATAAATTTGATACATTTTTAATAAGTTATTTTCTGTATGATTCATGTCTGTAATATGTTTGGAGAAATTTTGTCATTTGTTTATAAATAAGAATTTGTCTTGTTCGTATATTGTTTATGATTCTCACTGGTTTCTTTATATTTCATGTTCCATTGCGCCAAGTCTTGTAACACAAGACAAAATAAGGGCAACCGCTACCTTGTTGTTGTCAACCCAAATAATATGTGTCATTTTTCTGCTTAATTTTGAAGCATCAATCATCTCGAAATTAATGGAACTTCCAAGAGGACCTACTTAGGAATACAATCAGCGTAGACCTATGTGTGTGCACAATTATGACTTATTACATATTTTTCCAATATATTTATGCTAGTATTGTATATGTATTTCTTAATTAAAAAAGGATAAATCGGAATGGTTGATCACCTAAAAACTTGAGAAAATGAGTAAAAGTGCTGATCTCTACTTATCTACATCTAGCATTGCACTAATAATTAGCTCCAAGTGAAATTTATACATATTTGGTAAACTCGAGGGAAAAGAAGTTGTTGATGAAATATTCCATCAAGTCCAGCGCCCATCCTTGCCGGAGTTTGTGATATTGTGGAGAAAGTTTTGTTTGATGACTTTATGTTGACAAGCAAACATAATTTGTTTTTGAGTTTGGTATTTAATCTCTAGACACCTTTTCCTATAGAAATCAGGATTCCTTTGAACCATCCGCATTAGTATTGTCCTAATAATAGTCCATCTTCGTTGTATAATTCGATGATTGATATGATCCTCGTTTTGTGATGTGATGTTTGGTAGAAAAGGTTCATTTGGTTTGTATTTAAAAAATAAAGTACTCTTAAAAAGTGATTACAAATTGTTTATTGATATTTTTTTAGTTAAGGAAAGAGAAAAGTAAAAATGTAATTTAAATTTATTTTGACGGTAATCACTTTTTCGAAAAATAATTAAATCAAACAGATTAACTAGCATGTTATCATGTATGATTAAAAATGTGAACCCTGAAATCAAGCATCCTTCAATTTATATGCTTTTTCTTTTGTCGTGTCATGTACATTTTACACCATACTCACAAGGTCGAGTTGAAATTCATAATAGATTATCCAACTTCAACTTTTCTGCGACTTTCACTGGCCCAGGTTTTTCCCTATTCATTGTTTCTCCCATCACCTTGGACTTATTTGATTTTTACTACACTTGCTGCATTTTTAAATAAATTCAGTTACAGAAATCTTTGTTTTTCAATTTTTTTTTCCTGGACAGAGCCATAACTTTTTTTCCTCTTTTTCTGACGCAGTAATTATTACTAGGAATGTCTGTCAATCTAACCCATGAATTTTCGATTGACCTTGTTGTTACATGATGTTCGGTTCAAGTTCGCGTAAATTTTTATTGGAATTTTTTCAACTTGAAAATTCTTGATTTGTATTCTGAACTTTTTATATTACAATATCCTCTGTCGGTGTTTAAATTGTAGTGATACACTACGCTGAAAATGTATAGCTTTACATTAACGTTCCGTCAATTGATATATTAAAATTTTAGTGCTAAATTTAATTATAGGAAAAATAATAAATTTACCTTAATGTATCGGTCAACTCTGAATTTTATCCCAATTTTTTTTTTCTATTATGAATTTTACCCTAATGCGCATTTTTGTCAATTAAAAATACCCTCCGTTACTAATGTCGTTAAAAATGTACTGAGTCAACCGTTAATGTTATGTGGCATTCACGTGGCTCATATTTGCATTATAAAATTATAAATTTTACCCTGATCTATTAGTTAACCGTGAAATTTACCCCAATTTTTTTATATTTATAGAATTCTAACCCAATATTAAATTTGGTAAATTAAAAATTTTCTCCATCACTAATGGGGTTAAAAATATGTTGAGTCATCTATTAGAAATTACATCGTTAGATCTAAAAAAAATCGGGACTTAAATTTGAGCCCTAAAATGACATCGTTTCAAGCTGAGTCACTGAAAAAATATCACATAGAAGCTACATAAGTTTAATGGCCTACTCAATTAGTGATGGATCGTATTTTTAACTGACATCATTAGATATTGGAGTAAAATTACATAACAAAAAAAAGTTGGGGTAAACTTTAGGGTTAGCCGATAAATTGAGATAAAATTCATAGTTTTACAGACGGGGGGTATTTTTAACTGGCGGAACTAAACATTAAGGTAAAATTCCATAACAAAATAAAATGAGATAAATTTCAAGGTTGATCGATAAATTGCAGTAAAATTCATAGTTTTCCCTTAATTATATAACTCAAAACTTCATTAAACATGAGCTTGCTTATCTCTTTTTTTTACATGAGAAGGATAATTAACAAAACCACATGAACTATTCGAATTATTATGCACGTGTATATATATAATCAAACAGAGTAATATGCTAACCATATGTGCCGTGAAGTTAACTTCTCATTTCCGTAGAAGGTAGCCTATTTTCCATTATTTGATTTTCATATTAATAAAATGATTGGGAATAAAAGTTCAAGAACATGAATAGCAGTAATATGAAAAAAATATTAAGTTGGAGGAATTACTCCTTTTAAGAAAAATAAGAAATTAGGAAAAAGAAAATAGAAATACACAATTGAAGGACAGTATAGACATTAAAGTTACACCGCATACATCAACCGAAAAAGTAACAAAAGAAGAAAATAAAAGAGATTCAGAGCCTTAATTTGCTCCCTAATTATTAGTTAACTTGTCGAGAAAGAAAGAAAAAAGATCCAAGCTTTAATTGGGGGAAGCACTCACCTTCTCAATCTTCATCTTCCGCCGCTTTGAACAACGCCAATTGCGACGGCGTCCTCGGCATATCCACGGCGGCGGGGGAGGACGGCGGAGACTGCGCGGTGTGGCCAATCA
>AYJT01076520.1:0-10220 GCA_001278415.1 Ocimum tenuiflorum
TTCACTCACGATCAGAGGGTGGTGGAGGAGGATCGATCTTTCATATGGAACACTGTTGCTCAAGGAGATGTCATTGAAATTTTTCCTGGATATGTTACTAACGGCGATGGACCTTGATATTGCTTCTTATTTCTCCACATTCTTCTCTCGCGGTATGCCATTCATTATATATTTCTCTCTTTCTTTCTTTTCTTTCACTAGACAATTTCTACAAAAATTTTGTTCGGAATATATTGATTGAGGAACTATACTGCACAAAGCTGAATTTGTTCTTTGCATTGAGTAGTGGATATGGTAGTATTCATCTATTGTTCTCGACGACGGGAATATAAAAGTCATATAGATATAGAGAACGAAAAATAATGGAATTTGTATGCGTTAATTGATTTGGATGTTGGGTCAATTATTTAATTTTGCACGAAAATTTAATTCATGAATTTTTAATCTCTTTCAACTCGATTCATCAGCTTTCTCCTCTTTCTAGGTATAACTAGTTCGATTCTTTAGTATTACCATCTGACTCTTTCTAAAATAGCAATTATAGATAAGTAAAGTACAAAAATAATCACTTCTATAGACACATTCATAATATAATCAAAATAATATTTGTGTTCCCATCAATGATTAGAAAAGTACTTTTTGCGGAAAACAATATTAGTACAACTGACTAAACCGTGTATTATTTGAAAAGGTTTAACCGGTCGAACCCTGTATTATTTGAAAATAATAATTTTTATGTGTCACGGTGGATATTGCGGATAAACCGCAGTTCCATCAGTTGAGATAGCAATTTAGCCACGGTTTCGCCGATTCTAGCGGTTCAACTGATGGAATCGCGGTGAAACTACAATTTCAACCGTGACACATAAAAAATATTATTTTCAAATAATACACAGTTCCATTGGCCAAATCTTTGTGGCTTGACGGGTTGAACCAACATTATTTTTCACAAAAAATGCTTTTCCAATCACTGATAGCAGAAAAGTAAGAACGAAAATGTCATTTTAACTATATAATAAATATTTTATAATAAAGTGACTAATTTAGCTTTTGAAATAATAAAGTGACTATTTTAAAAATTTTAGATAATATAAAAATTATGGTGTCCCACCTGCCCCAACTCCAAAATGGAATTAGATTAGGACCAAACCTGTGCAAATTATATTTACATTGTAAATAAACTACAATTCCATTTCTTTTATCGCTACTCATGTCATATGGCCTCAGTCTCACAGTTTGAGGGAGTATGAGTCAGAGTAGTATTTTTTTTTTTCCTTTTAAAATCATTTCAACTTATTATTAAAACAACAGGGGAAATGTAGCGTGGAGATTAAAACGTTCGCACAGACGAGACTGTCCAAACCTGTTTTTAAGGATATTTTAAATCCTAATCATTTAGATAACATAAAAGATAATGTGAGAAAGATTACATCAAAATTAGCTAGAAATTTTATATCTTCAGAATTTTCGTATTTCAAATTATGTAAATTACGATAACATCAAATTTAGCTAAAATTTTAGATGTTCTTGATTTTTGTAATTCAAATTACATAGATAAAATATCAAATTAAAATTCTTTACAAAATCTCATGCACATGTTTATCTCCAGAAATATGGAGAACTTAAAAAAATCAATTTTAGGATCTGATCAAGTTTTATTACCACGATTCAAATTTCTTTCTAGTTATTACATCCTATTAGCTATGATTTATTAATTCCAACTGGTGTCTATTACGAATAAGGATATACTCATGTGGGTTGATAACATATCAGTCGGGATTTACAAGAAGAGAAATAATATCCAACGTAGGAAGGAAATCAAAGACAACGATTTAAATTTGCATATCACAAATCTAGTCATACAAGTTAGAAAATAAGGTAGCATTGGTGAAAGCAGAAGTCTTACACAACATTATTGAGGTTGAGGCTGCAAGAAAAAGGAACTGACCAAAATCTTCAATCAATTTCCAATCTTCAAACCAATCCTCAGCCTCAAACTCCAATTAATCAATTGCACTTTCTTTATTATATAATAATAATGTAGTAGCATAGCATGGCATAGCATGTGATTAGCAGAGCAACGAGAAGCGCAATCAAGCGTCGCCGACGAGCTTGAACTCCTCAACTTGCTTGAAGTTCATCCAGGGCTTCACCCAGACCTTGGCCTCGTAGACTTTGTTGCTGCCACCATCGGCAGCCTCCAGCGTTATGTAGTACATTGTGCCAGCGACCACTTGCTCCTTCACATTCGACACCTTTTTGAACTCCAACAATGCATTCTGAAACAAAAATTTTGATCAACATCGTAAGAATGCACAAATTCAGTAGCATGACTGTAGAAATTCACTCAAATGCGAAAACCAAGGGGAGCAAAATCACCCACAGTGATAGTGATAGTAGTGAATTTCTAACTCAAAAAACAGAAAGCAGCACAGATCTAGCAAATCGCGAATCGTAACCCTAGATGCACGAGAGTATGCAACAAAGAGCGAGATATGAGGGGTTGATATTAGATTTTTAATTGCCCAAATAAGGGGAAAACGGAAACTGAATTACGCTGAAAAGTTGGAAATCGGAATAAGCAAAAAAGAAAAGAAAACCTGTTTGGTGTTGTGGTCATCGACGGCGAAGCGAGCAAGAGCTTCGACATCAAGGCTGTTGGCTGATCCTTCAGTCTGGCGAATCGCTCCGGTTGCCATTACAGCGAAAAGGGGAAAATGGACGATTGTGTTGTTCGTGTGAATAATATTGAAGAGAAGAGGGCATGCAGGCAGCAAAGGTATTTATAGCGACTGGGGGAATCGCGGGTCGCTGTCCCGACGAAGTTATCCAAACGCGGAGATTGATTATATTTTTTTATTTGCATAAAACTTAGCCATGCTGCATTCAGATTCCCAAATATTTTGCCCCCATCATCACTTTAATGATGCCTTTTAAAGAAAAATACAGTGCCACAAAAGATTAATACTAATATCTTTTGCAGTAATATGGACTACAATAATTTTTCCAGTAATATTAATAATATGATTGAAATAAAGTTGATTTTTAATAGTTTGCTTGTAGAGTTATAGACTATTGAGAGGCGTGTAGGGATTTGGATTCAATAATACATCTTTTTTTTTAAACAAAAAAAGTAGTACTAAAACCGAGCATACGGATGAGAGGAGAAATATATATTGCATTTTTCTCTGCTTCACCCAATAATCAAAATGGTTTTTCCTCAAAAAAAAAATATTAAAATGGTTTTCATTTTCAAACAACAGTACCTTGGCAAGTAGTACATTTCCAACACAAGGATCAAACACGAAAACAATTTCAATTAAGGACCCAAGAACTACAATATACAAATGAAATTAAAGATTTAATGTCTACTGAAAGAATCTTACAACATTTTCATCCCAGAAAATAGTTTTATAGATTGTTCAATAACATCGAAACTGAATACGTAACAAAATTGGCGCCAACTTCTCCCCTCACCTCTTGAACATGCTTATACAGGGGAATCAGCCATTATCTATGTGTTTTATTTCTTGGCCAAGGCTTCCCCCTTGTATTCACTCCCTGCGGTCACTACGAAACCTGCTCCTACCTGGAAATAAAACGACGGACAGCAGCATTATATAAAAGCAACACAAGGGAAGCCACAATGGAGGCCTCGGCTTACACAGAATGCTACCTGGCAATCCTTCAAGACAGCGCGCTCTTGGAGCTGTACGTTGCCACAGATAATAGAACCTTGAATCGAGCAACCATCCGCAATGGAGACATGGTTCATAACTACAGAATTCACAATCTGCAGAACCCAGACAGTCACGAGGAACAACCACATTTTGGTTAAGGATATTTCTTCTGTAAAGCAGAAATAAACACAGTTTTCAACAAATTTACTAAATACTTGTCAATTACCTTAACATTTGAACCTATTCGACAATGGGGACCAATTACAGACTTCTTCACGCTGCATTTATCACCCATTTGGGAGCCTTCACCCAATATGCATTGCGGTCCCACCTGAAAAAAAATTATCTTCATGCTTGGAACAAACAAAAACAACACTAAACACTACATATATCAGGCAACAGTTATCTTCCAGCATCTGCTCGGATGTTGAAAGGATTGCACCAAAATTAATAATGATTTGTGAAGCAGGACGAGTGTAAGACAACTTTAACTCACTGTGGTCTTAGATCCAAGTATAGCAGATGGATGAATTATGTTATTCTGAGCAGAAAAGGTATAGCCGGATAGATGACTCGCATCTCCTGCTACCTGTGGCAATAAATCAGAAGGCAGAGCTTAATCAGCAAGAAACTTTTAAGGGGCTGAAAAAGCTTATAGTCGAGCAAGAACTTCAGCCAAGAAAACTTACATCTCGGTTTATGTCACTGAAAGCTTGAATGGAATTTAACCGTGCACAATACTTGCTCTTATTTGCAATATAAACACAACATTTATGGGTTTTCCTCGCGGGAGAACCAGATCCAGCCACACCCAGGGCATAGATTTCGTGAAAATTAGGTGTAGATGAATTAGCAAGAAGTTGAGATAGCACAATTTTACTGTTCTGAGGAGCATCCTGACCATTGACATTATCATCTGATTGTGCCCCATTTGATAATAATTCAGATCTCTGAGAAGGATTGGAAACATTTAGACCATGATGTTGGAATAAACTGTAAACTAGGGGCCACTCAAATGAAAAAAAAAATGTTCATGGTAGAAAAACTAACCAGCTGGCTCCTAACCAGATAAGGCAATACATCCCGCCTCAGACTTTGAAATGTTTCTTTCTGATTCAGAACATCTTGCAGAACAGATCTGAATGGGTATCCAAGGAAAACTGCAACTTTAGAAAAGGAATGATCTACAATGAAGAAGCAATAATTTCCTGGAACCATAAAGAAGAATTCCAAACCTCTTGAAAGCATACATATGCACGTCCATGAGATCAGAACGAATTTCCATCTGCAAAAGCAAAGAGGAGTGGATAAAAGAAAAAGTCAAGATAGAATTAGTACAAGAAAACTAGATGCTGGTGGATTTTTGGTGACGATGATCAGGGATTAGTTATGTTAATGGTGGATAATTGATGACGCAAACCCTTCAAGAATGCATGCATCTGTAATGTACCCTTGCTGAAAAGTTAGCAAATTAAATTTCAAACCTGATTACAAATTAGTTTGGTTAATTCTACCCAACTAATGAACATTAACTCAAACTGCATTTCATATTTTAAACATAGAAATAGTGTAAATATATGTGGGACACAGACTCACATCTACACCTCTCACAACACGAGAACTCAACTTACATAAATCCCTAGCCCCGCCCTCTACCAGTAGTTGGCGCAAGTAGCACATTGTCTTAAAGAGATTTTGAATGCACAAACATAGTTGAACTAATGGTTGTAAAATAACTTACCATGCCAGCAGCTCGAAGAATGCTCTTTTGAGCTCGAATATCTTTGTCAATTTCTGCTCCTATGACAAGTAAAACAAATGTTCAGAAATAGCAAAATAGAAATTACATGCCAGAGGAAACCTCAAATATGAATATCTTACCAGCTGCTATGTGCAATAGAAATTGCTTCGTCAGATCAAGGCTCACAATATTATAGCGACTTGCTTTCTTGGATTTGTCCTTGGAACCTGATGAGCTGGAATCTGATTGTCCACTTACAGGAACTGGACAAAGCATTGCAGTAACTACTGCATCATGACGTCTATGTGTGGCTGCCACTGCCCCTGGTGGTATCTCACTTACCAAATCACCACTCAGAACCTTCATAATAATACAAGTTATAGGTTGCTGCAGAATATTGTCTACAAACTCAAAATCTTGTAGGAGAAGTCAAACCAAGATGTCATTCGCAGTCAGGCGGTGATCAATAGCTCTAAGAGCACCAGCTGTACCAACATCCTCTGGAACTGCAGTTACCTGCAGCAGTCACATATTGCAATCTCAATAGATCAACAGCAAAAGTTAAATATCATGACATGAGATCAAACCAAGGGTTAGTATATGCAAGTGATGCCAATACTTCCGTACCAGAAATAGAAACACATTCAGAAAGCAAATAAAGTGGTTTAGAAAGCTTAGTTCGAATGCATGAGTTATAATTTTACAGGTTTCCAATACTTTTGTTAATAGTATGTCAAACCAAGTAAACTTAAACAAAGTGTTTTGACTGTTTTAAGTTAACAAATCTCAACAACTCAACTACTCAAATATGTATTAAACAGAATCACCAGAAGTAGATCAACATCTTTACAATTGGCATAAATGTTGCAGAATAATAGAGTTCAAGGATTTATAGGAGTTGACAGAAAACAGAAACACATGGTTTTCAGGTTTTAATCAGTTCCATCCAATTCAAACAGAAGCGAAATCAAGATTATAGGGATGAAGGATCTTTCAAACATGATATTGACAGGTTTCCCAATCACGCGTAAAAAAACAATAATCAAACATCCCATGAAACCATGATATATAACTGGTAATTTAAAAATCATGGACCTCTAAACGCACTCTGGCACCACAATCCAAAAAACCTTCACAAGGTCAACAAAGTATGTATTACCCTACCCCTAAAGTCAAGCACATATAGGGTACTGAATCACAAAGCTCTCCACGGACCATGATTATAACTAGTAAATTTGATCATCAGGGGCATTCAAGCACACACAGAAGAGCTTGCATTAAATCGCATCAATAATTTGTATTCCCATGTTTCACCTCCGTACCCATAACATTACAATTTACAATGCCGTCATTGTGGTCAAACTCTGAAGCACCAAAGAAAACCCTCAGATAATTAGTACGGAAGCAATATACTCTTAAATAATAGTTTTTTAATAGCTTGCATTTGAAAGATGAAATGCACAGAAATTACTTTTGCTACTTCCTTGGCTTCTTTAGCATGGTTTCTATTACCATAATTATTGTGTTCTTATGTCTCCCTACTCATTATTTACAAGAAACTAATTTCAATTCTGCATAAGCAAACGAGTAATTATGTTTACAGATTGAACAGTTAAGAAGTGCTTCAACAGAAACAACATTAAGTTATGAATTACCTCGACATGTAAACGATCGACAAAATTGCTAGAAATCCAGGCACTGATCAAAAGAGCAGCGGTTTCCCCTTCAACAACCTTAACAGCAGAATTTTGAATACTCAATTTCCTCTCATCCAACACCAGTAACCAAAAGAAAAATGAACAAAAGAGAAGCTTACGACAATAGCATTTTTCAGGTCGTTTTGCTCGAGCAGCTCCAGAACATAAGAAATAACTGGCCGGTTCGCAACTGGAAGAAGCGCTTTCGGCACCTCCTGCACGTATCCCAGAGTTCATATCAATTTTTCGATATCAAAACTTAATTCTATTTTCAACCAGCAAAAATATGACGGTGAAGGAAAAAAGCACCTTGGAAACAAGGGGCACTAGGGTTTTGGAAAACCCGCCAGCTAAAACAACAACTTGAAAATCCAACATTTATATTCTCTTCCACACAAAGTGAATGTGCCGGTGTGCTATGTAGATGGTAATCCAATACCTAAACCTGCAACAGCAAGAGTTGAAAAAAGTTAAGTTTCACCCCAAAAAATCACATTTTTTGAGAAGTTGTTTAGGGATTACCGAGTGGTCTTAGATTTTGGAACGAAACTGGTACACTCGGCTGGTTGAACAGCGATGGTGGGATATTGTGGATATTTCAGTCACTGCCACAGTCCCTCCGATACGGCGCGGTAAGGGCGGATTAGGGGTTGCGGACGGCGGCGATTAAAGGGGCAGTGCTGGGAATTGGAAGTCACGATCCGTTCTATTAATTGGATGTATATTAAAAATACCGAAAAATAAATTTGTTACTTTTCTTTACACAAAACATAACACATTGCTTCTATTGATATCAATTATTCATATAACTGTTTAAATTTTTTTCCAAAAATAAAAATAAAAAACTAATTAAATTGGATAAGAAAATTGTTATTAGAAATGAAGTTTTTATAGTTGGTGTTATTTAAGTGTATTGTCCATGGGCTCGTTTGTATTTAAAATACACTAACATCTTAGAATAGACCTTAATGATATCACTCTTGTTGAACGATTTTCAATGCCAAATTAGAAGGTAGACAAAATATATGGGTGGATAAGCAAAACACACATAAAGAATATAAATTTGTCACCATCAAATGGTGCGGATGAAGACTTCTTATAAATTTCACTTAAGAGTAAAGCTACCATCTACGCATTAGATGATCAAAATCTTCAGTGGTAATGTTCGAAAATCATTAAAAATTGGACGCCCCCATATGATTTAATTTCCAATGCACAGAGATATCAAATTCGGTGTGGGTAATCTTTGATTTGTTACCAACTCAAACATTTTCATGGCTTTGCATTTTGAATAAATGAAAAACAACTAATTATCTGACCGCATGTGGAACTCGACTCTATAACCATTAAGTCACGCTCTTTGCACGTACCATTATTCCATTATCATTGCAGTGGTGATTCGCGGAGTTTGTCACACCTGTCACATCCACTAGAATAGTAATGATCGATTCAATTCGTCCATAGAAATCGGACGAATCTTAGGCAAAATCGATATTTTTCGAACCCACGAACTCTTAGATTATTCTGATCGTTATTGTTACTAAACTTGCTTATGTAGGCATTGGTTTCCATTCAATCACTCAATCCGCAATCTTTTAATTTTCACACTGAATGCCACAATTCATGCAAGTCACGAAAAAAGTGAAATTTTTACCACCGTAAATAAAAATCCAATGATATGAAAATATTAAAAAAACGTGTTCATTCTAAAAACAAAAAAAAGAAAAACGTGTTCAATTTTTAACCCCAAATTAAACTTAGGCAAATGCCCACTTATACGCAAAAGGGTCGGCCTTAAATTGAACTAGTGAAGAAGCTTCAACCTTTTTTATATCCGGAATTAAAGTTTTAATTTGTTGGTTAATCGGAATCCAATTTTGCACAATTGTGGGATAAATTAACACCAAAATTCTTGGAATATTATAATTTATAAACTTTGTACATATATAATATGCATTTTTTTTTTCTGAGAGTGTAGAACCTGAAGTAGTGCATTTGTACCTTTTAAGAAGCATTGCGAGTTTATCCAATAAACAGTAGACTTTTTTCTAGTAAAATGGGTAAACATGAGTGATGTACTTAGCCATTTTCTCTTATTTAAAATATGGTATTCAAACAATTAAATCATTTCGAGAAAGACGGTATACAACAGTTAAAACAACTATTTGTGGCAAAGTATATTTTAAAATTTATGGGGACAATCTTCAATTATTTCGGAAAGATCAAAATCGCAGCATATAGTATTATTATTATTATAATTTCTTTCTGAAAGATTGAAAAAAGAAGAACATGGGCAATGAAAGCAGAATTTGAAACCTAAATCTCATCATCATAACATTAAAAATTGAAAATAAAAAAGGAATTCATACCCATAAAAAGAAAGGGAAAAAGAATTTCATAATATGGGGTAAAAAAAAAGCAACTAATTAATTATGAAGGCTCCCATCTCCCTTCCAACGGCTAGTCAATCTTGCCAAACAGCCAAAGATTAAGCCTTAATACAGCCCCAAAGACTGAATCTCAACTGTCCAATCCCCCACAATCCAACGGTCCCTATTCAAAGCTGGAGAATATGACCGTTAGTACGAAAGAGAGGCGTCCCTCCCCTTTCAACCCCATTTTATATAACGCTCTCCCCGCATGAAAACCCTCCTTTCATCATCATATATTCAGAAAAATCACACAGAAACTTTTCCTAAAGAAGAATCCTTGAGATCGAAGAAATCTTTTTCTTGAAAGAGAAATTGTGAATTTTAGAGATCGGAAACTCGAAGAAAGTGGACGTCTCCGAGTGCTTTTGTCGTCGTTTCGGGAGACTGCGGAGAGATTTCCGGTGGCGATAGCAACATAGTCTAAGACAGAATTTGAAAAGAAAAGGAATAAAACTAGAGATGGCTTCTAGAGTTGCAGTTCCAGAGCAACCCAGAGGTAAACGCATATTGTTTTCTTATGTTTTAAATGATGCCAGTAAAAACAATTTTTCTTTTTTCTTTTTTTTTCTTGCAGTGTGTTCTAAGAGTCCTAAAGGGCCTTTTTCTATGAATTTTTAATTTTCGGTAGATTCTTGAAGATGGCTGAATCGTTTGATATGAGTTCTTTAAT